>DWHE01000487.1:0-10247 GCA_018247495.1 Satarupa nymphalis | reverse complement strand
CTGCTGCACCAAGCGCGTGAGGTCGGCGTGCAGGCGTGCAGTGCGTTGGTTAGCTCTCGCCGCCTCACCGCTCGCCTCCGCTGCTCTCTTTCTCGCCGCTTCCACCTCTGCGCTTAATTCGTTGCACTGTTCTCTGTTTATTGAGATACCAACAGGAGTTTAGTAATACTCATGGTAAACCACATATGGGTCAGTTTTGAAGACTATCACTGACATGTCAAGTGTAGGATGAATTTTATAAGGAATGAACTTACAGAAGATTCCAAAGAGCTCACCCATCTGCCTTATTTTTTTGTTTTATTACAGACAAAAAATGATTATTCTAAGCTGTTTTGTAGTTGGCTATTACAGATATGTAAAATTGACAATAACCTTGTTTTAAACAAAAACCATGGTAACGGTATTATTGTATGGTAAACACATTTTCTTTTGCATAAATGATGAACATATACTTACTGTACTGTGGTAAATTTAGCTGTCATTGTTTCTATCTGAGCTTTGAGTGCAGCGGATTCTTCCTTCAACTGTTCCTCTTGACTGTGATCTATAGTCTGATTCTGACGTAGAACAGCTTGTGCTCTTACCTTAAAATTTTATTTTAATAAATTATACAATAGGTGATGATTCATGTCATATAACAATAATTATTTTGCATAAGTGTATAATATAAAAAGTTTATACTTTGTAGCTAGTGTATTCAGTCTTGACATCAGCTAGTTCTATGTTCGTTATTCTCAACTTTTCTTCAAACTCAGCGCATTTAAACTCTAACTTTTTTATTTTATTGTTTAGTTCAACTTTCTCTTCTCCTAAGAGCATAATAGTTTTCTCCTTTTCACTAATTAAAGAAGTCATTTCCAAATCGCATTCTTCATTCTTTCTCTTTTCTTCTTCAACGTCGTGCATTAACTTAGCAATAAGATCCTTTTTCATATTGATTATATTTTCCTTTTCCTTAATATCTTCTGTAGCGCGTTGCAATTCTTCTCTTATTAACCTATTTTGTGATTCTTCTGTCTTTATTTGCTCCTCAAGCATTTTTATTTGAGTTTTCATTACAGTTATTGTGCCTTCTTGTGTGTCTATTGTAGATTCCATCTTTGAGAATATAAAAATATAATTGATTAATTAACTGATTAGTCACACATTACAATAACAACAAAAATTCTACATTTGTGGACCATGCAAGCTGTGTTTTGATCTCCAACAGAATGTAATTATAATAAATGAGTTACTTACTTGAATAATTTTCTTTTTACTCTCGTCCATTTTACTAGTAAGATCTTTCATTGACCGTTCATAATCTTCCATCTCAAGACTTAAAACATTTTTCTTCTTGACATCACGAAGTGCTTTTTCTAGCTGTTCTTTTGTTACTTTATGTGCTTCTATTTCCATATTTAACTTCTGAGTCGTAACGTTAAGTTCAACTAAACAAAATTATAATAATTTAAGTTTACAATTACCACATAATCAATACCTAAAATATTTTTTGCAAAAAATACAATGTACCTTCTATCTCTTCCAATTTTTCTGAAGTCTTTGTTGAAAGCTCTAGATTGTTTGTCAAAGTCTTTACTTTGGCTTCAAGATCAGACAGTTCACTTTTTCTTAAACTGTTTTCTGCTTTTGATTCGCCGTCTACTGAATCATTTTCTACTGTAGTTTTGTCATTAATGAGTTTCTTTAATTTAGTCTTTTCTTGTTCTGATAGTTGTAGCTGTCCTGTTGTCTCATTTAATTTCTTTTTAAGCTTTAATGCAAATATCCTTAACTTAGTGTATCTGTAAAAAATAAAACCATTGGTTGACTAATTCACTACTACTTCAGCAAAAAATATTGCTTAAAAAATATTAGGTACATGGTTTTAAAACGTAATGTAGTACACATATATTTTTAAACTTACTTATCTTCAAATGTTTCATCTAAATCCTTCATACGAGAATGTTCTTCAGCTTTAGAAATAGTAGAAGTTGACATGTCTTCATTAGGCAAATCTACACATAAACAGAATAGTTTGTTAAAAATTATTATTAGTAACTATTGCAAAACAGTATATTTTTACATTGGAATATACAAAAAGTTAACCATGTTTTTTACCTGAACTATTTTGCTTAAACTTTTCTACCTCTTCTTTCAAACTTATTATCACAGCATCTTTTTCAGCAAGAGTTTTAAGAACACTGTCTCGTTCAATAATAATTTCTTCAGCAGCTTTATTATTTTTGCAAATATTTTGTTCAGAATTTTTGAGATCACTCTCTAATAAATTAATTTTTTTAAGATAACTGTCTCTTTCTTCTTTTACAATATCCCTATCTTTCTCTAATGTTTCAATAAGTCTTTCCATTTCTGCAACAGCTTTTTGCAACTTAAATATGGCTTCACCACGTTCTTTTAATACTTGATTAATTTCCTTCATCTCATTAAGTAGCTCAGTGTTCTCAGACTTATAACTTGCCAATTTTGACTTTACATCTTCGTTCTCTAAGACAAGAGCTTCAAATTCTTTGAATATAACTCTAGATTCTTTAATTTCCGACAACAATGAAGCATTTTCTTGTTTATATGCTGACAATTTAGTTTCTAGTCTAACAATGTCAGCTTGTAATGACTCATTTATTTCAGAGAAATTTTCTGTATCATCTTTTGGCTGTTCTAGTGAAAGTTTTAAGGTTTCTATTTCCTCTCTTAACAAAGCATTCAAATCTAGTAAATCATTATATTCCTTTTTGACTTTGTCATGTTGTTCTTGTAATTTAATTGTCTCATACTGTATCTTTTCAGCTTCCGTTTCTTTTTCTTTTTTGATTTTCTCTTTAATTTGCTTGTTTTCATTTAACAGTGCTTCAACTTGTTGTCGCATTTGTTGTAATTCCAATTTAATTTTATCATTCTGACCATTCAATGTCTTATACTGGTTCTCTAATTCTAAAACAGAGTCTCTAGCATTTAGCTTTTCTTTCACTAAAATAGATTTTTCACTCTCCAATGCTTTGATTTGTAACATTAGCTTTTCATCATTAGACTCGTCTTTCTCCCTTGCTTGAATAATATCATTTAAATCTTTATTTTTATTGTTTAAATCCTTAACCATATTCAATAGTTCGTCATTTCTCTGTGATAATATTGTTATTTGTAAGTTTAAGTCTTTTATGTTATCCTTTATTGTATTATTTTCACTACAAAGATTTGAATTAGCTTCATTAAGTATGTCACAGTTAGACTTCACTTCAGCTAGTTTAACATTCAATGAAGCATTTTGATTGTGACTATCAATTAGCTGATGTTCTATATCATCTATTTGGGATTTGAGGCACCCGTTTTTATCATTTAATTGAGAAACAATGCTCTCATAATTAGACACATTTTGAGATTTTAACAAATCATTGTGTTGAATTTCTAGTTGATGTATTTTCTCTTTTAGTAAAATGTTCTCATTATTTAAATCATTTATTTGGCCTGCTAAAATTTTAGATGCTTTTACAATTTCATTCTGCCATTTTGGGATATTTTCAGAGTATTCTTCAACAGTTTTTGATAAAATATGTCTTGAACTTTTCAGTTGATTAATACATGCTACACATTTTAAAATTTTATCCTTATAAATTCTCAATTTAATATTTGCTTTTTCCTTTTTGTTTTTTTCTGATTCATATAAATTAGTTATTTCATCAAGTTTGATGGCATAATTATTTTCTAATTCTGAATTTTTGGCATATTCACTTTTTATATTATTCTCTAGCTCTAATATCATGTTGCTGAGTTCTTCGATTTTTTTTTCATGAACTGCATCTGAAATAAATTTTATACAAAATAAAATAATTCTTTACTATATATTTATACTAGCAAATTTTCAATTATAATACCTGTTTCCACTTTATCTTCAAGCATTTGCAGTTGTTGTCTTTGTTGTAAGCCAATGTTGTTAAACTCAGTTGTCCTATTTTCAAGTTCTGTTAATTGATTAATGAGCTGCTCATTTTCATCTAAAAGTCTATTGTTTTGTCGTTTTAATGATATTATTTCACTGTCAAGGTCTGACAACTTTTGAGTAGCAGCAACAAGGCTCCTATCTTTTATAGACAATTCTGTTTTATGCTTATTATTTTCATCCAATAGTGCATTACATTTGACATCCAAGCTTTTTAATTTACTTTTAGTATCATCTATTTCAGTTATGTATGACAGTTTTTGCTCAGTTAAGGAATCCACTAGCTCTTGCAATATCTTTACATTGTTTTCACTCACCTTTTGCTTTGAATTACAACTTTGAATCTGACATTTCAAATTTTCAAATTCAATTTGCAGTTCTGTAATTTCAATATTATTATATTTTTATTACAACATTCAAATTAATTACTCTGTAGATATTAATATAATTATCCACTACCTGATCTTGCTTGTTTAGCTTTTTGAGCTATGACTAACAAGCCCTTACATTTTGTAATTAATTCATCTCGGCTTAAATCATCAAATGGGCTTTTCTTAGAGCTACTTTTAGGATCCTGAAAAATAAATATATAATTAGTTAAACTGACTAAAAACTGATGTCTAGCGCTCTGCAGATTGTAGTATTTACTTATATTTTTTTCTACACCAAAAATTTGGGGTTGATGATCTATAATCTATTAAACATTACAATTTGCTATTATATTATTTATTGAACAGTACTAATATTTAAATTAAGGAACTACGATAACACAGTGATTAACTATTGCCACATCCAAAATATGCTTAAGCGACAACACTTGATTATAATAAATAAGAGGATATTTACTATATTGACTTCAATCAGTCTAAGAGGATATCAAAGTTTTGCGGTATTGCACTTGCTACTATGTAATTCCGACTATTCCAAAATAATTACCTTAGTCTCAGGTTCCATGATAAACGCTTGTGGAAACTTTATACTTCCATTTAGTTAGACATAAATTATCACAATGTATAAACATAAGATTTAAACAAGAATAAATATTTATACTTAAAAGACGTAGTATTTTAAAATCTAAAAGAATTAGAATTGTTTAGAATGTGATGAATATCAACATATTCATCCCATCTCATCACGTCATAACATAACTGTCATTTTCTAGAAAAAGGCAAACAATTGACAAGTCAAAAAACCTTTTTTTTGTGGTTTTAGCCCTTGGGTTTGGTTTTTTCGTCGGCATAATGGTTAATTTTACTTTGAAATTGTAACAACATTCCTATAAAATATTTTGGAAATTCTTCAGCTAAACCTCTATTATCAAGAAACTAGTTGTTTACTAGCTTATTTCATTCAAACCGAAAATAAAAAATAATTTTGTAATCTGTTGAAATGTAGGGATAATGGCGGCCACAGACTGCACACAGTATAATATGGCGGCTCTAGTCACTGCTGCTATCGTTGCGTGAATATTATACGATAAGTCATCAAATTGTGTGTAGTTTTTAATTGAAAGATTCGATGACTAAATGAAATGTGATTGTCTTTAATTTTATAGCTTTATCCTGTTTATTAACTAATCAGGTAAGCATAATTTCGTTGAGTAAAATATTTCTTTGCAAGAAATCTTGCGGGGCGCGTCCATCAGTAATATTATTGTGGTATGCGTGATCTTGTGTCTTTACTAATGTATTTATAGTTGTCATCATAAATATGAATAACAGGGCATATGGATGAAACGAACGTATTCTGTGACATTTCATTGTGTTCTTAAGTGAAATAGTAAAACAATCAGATTAAATAGTGTTATAAATACAGATCGTGCCCGAAGTTACAGAATGTCGAGTGATGAAGACAAACCGCCTGCGCCTCCTGTGCGGCTTACTAGCAATCGGGCGACCGACCGCGGCGACTCCGTGGCTTCTGTTGATATGAGGCCGCTTCCAAAAGGTAATACATCCACTGCACTCGATGCCAAATAATGAGAGTCGGACCAAATGTATGACTCATATTATTGTTATTTAAAAAAATGAATTTATTTACAAGACAATAGTACATTCAAAATACTTCTGTATGCATAATTAATCATACACTGGAAGACGTCATTTTTAATAAATTTTGTACTGATGTTTAAATGTATTCAACACCTGTGACTTCATACCTGACAAAGTTTAATGTGATTTTGTTTGTAATATCGTCCCTGATTATGAATATTTTACTTATAAATAGTATTTTACTTTCAGAACCAGATGATGGTGGAGATAGGAAGAAAAAAACTTTGAAAGCAAAGATAAAAGGATCTAAAAGCACAGCACATAATGACAATAAACCTAACATTAGTTATCCAACCAATTTTGAGCATACAGTCCATGTCGGTTTTGATGCAGTGACAGGAGAGTTTACAGTAAGTAAAGTTAAATTACAAATACTAGGACAACACTAAGCCCTGTTTCACCCTACACTGTTTTCATTTAATTGTTATTCACCAAAATTTAAAAAAAACCTATGAATTGCCGTGTGGTTGTATTTTATAAAAATTCCTTCGAGCTTTTCACAACATTATTGACAATGCACTTTAAATTGGCAATTGCACTTTCTTTTGTGGTTGTCACTAATCTGCCTGGTGTGATGCCTTAATTTGAATTTTGTAATAGATAACAATATAACTTGACTGCATAGTATGAAGTTCATACATTAACAAAAAAAACATATTACTAAAAAATAATGTGAAAATTTTAGGAAACCCTATAAAATAATAAATTCATAACAAATAGATATCTTTAAGTGTAAAAGTTTATTGGCAAGGTTGTAGCATTAGTACTTCAGTGCTTTAATTTCATTTTATGATTATGTTTAAAATCATCTAAGAAAACTCATGTCATTCCCATAATATTTTGCTTAATGTGCAAATTATTTATGTACTTACTATTATAAGTTGTGACAATTATTATATGTTACTATAGTATAATTTTAGTTGACATCTAAAAGTAATTGTAAACAGTATTTTAAATTAATTATAAAACAACCAGACTCCTTCCCTATAACATACAGTTAGAACTTGAATGGCATCACATACTTAAGTTTAATAAATGTATTAGCTGACATAATATCTCCCTCCGCAATATATGTATATTTGAATGTGGTGTATCACATAGTAGCATGAAAATATAGAGAATGGTAAGCAGTAGCAAGTCTTTAACACAACATATAAAGACTAAAAATATTTGATTATAGGTTAGTAGATATTGGTAAAACAAATTATTTATACCTGTTTTGAAATCAAATATATATCCATATTATTGAGTTCCATGTATTACCGCTTTTGTTTCAAGCTGCCTCTAACAGTAAGTAATAGTTTGTTTTTATAAACATAGTATGTGTTCATGTTTTGAAATAGTTGTAAAGTAAATGGCAAAATAAAAAATAATATATGCTGGTCATTTACTAGTAATTTTTAAATGTCATAACATACTATGTTAAAGTAAACCTAATTATCTGAATTTCTGTTTTGATAGAGATCATTAAGTCCTTGCACAAATTGAAAATATTGTTTGAGTATCTTAAAACAATTTCATGATAACTAAAACTTAAAATTACGAAATTCTCAAAGCTTTTTTTCTCACTTTGTATCGTAGGAGATTGTTGTTCAACATGCATGTTTTTACATAAAATAAACTTATTACAATAGTTTCGTGTAGGTAGGTGTAAGGTAGGTATGTAATGTTACATTTATACATATTATGCAACATAGCAATACCATAAATTATAATTTTGTTTGATCACATATCATTTTGTTTGTGCTTGTAGTGGCATTTTCACATCATTAGAAGTTTGTTTGGGACATACATTCATCCCTTTTTTAAATTTAGACACCCATCATTTTAGATACATTTTATGGCCGTTTTCTCCTAATTGACTCTTAAATGATATATATTTACTAGTGTTGCACAAATTAATAACTTTTACTGCTGTTCCATATATGTAGTTGCAATTGCTACATGGAATGCAATCCGTTAGTACCTAATCTTAGAGTCGGTACTTTTGTTTAAAACTCACCGCGCTTATATTTACCCACATTTCTTTCTCGAAATTGTTCGAACATTATTGGTAGTGGGAACATAATTTATTGAAATTTATTGCGATATTCCAATGGCTCCAAGAGCCCATGTACAAACGATAGTTGTCCTGAGTTTTCGTATATAAATATAATAGCTTACTGAATGGTTACTCTCGCGTAACAATTTACTTATATTAAAATATTGTATAAATTAGTGTTAAATTGACGTTTGTTATTATTTTTGCCCCTGTCAATGTACGGTTAAACATATTTTTTGCGCTATTTATCGAAAGTAATTATGCGTCTTCTAAGTTTTATGAATACGGCCATAACAATTTTAATTCTAATATTTTTATGAACTGGACTGAAGCATGGTATTCTATATTTGTTTACATTAGTTATGCTACAGAAAAGAAACATATTAATTGAGTATTGAAATAAAATTTGTGGAGTCATTTGAATCCTCAATATGATGGTTGTTTGTTGGCACAGGGTATGCCAGAAGCGTGGGCGCGGCTGCTGATGGCCTCGAACATCAGCAAACAGGAGCAAAAGAGCAATCCCCAGGCCGTGTTGGACGTCTTGAAGTGGTATGACGCCTCCGCCACGCAGCCCCCGCCCTCCAAGTACATGACTTCCGCACAGATGCATACAACACATTCAGGTAATAATTTGATTGTCAGCCATAAACATTTATTATCTAAGGTTAATTTTCTTGATCGTTAACCATGTTATGTGAGCAGATGGTATGCTTTGGAAGACACGTTAAGGCACTGAATCTTGTTGTTTGTCATAAAATAGTAAATAAGTGTGAATAATTGGGTAGGTTTTTGAAACCGCATTGGAAGAGCTTGTTAAAATAAGGTTTAGAATGTTGATAGGTCTGTTGGAATGAGACTATTTATTTTGCAGAAGTTATTTATGGGTACTAGCCAAAGTAATTACCTAAAGCAAAGTGCCCTTTTTTTTTGCAGTTTTTTGGCTTCTATTCTTTTGTTTCATAACCTTTTTTTTTTTAAAGGAAACTTCAATTTTATTACAGATTTACCATAAATGTGAATTCTCTTTGTTCATAGGCTCCTCAGTGTCTCGGGTGTCGTCCAGCAGCCCGTCGTCCTCCACGCCGACGGATACCGAACACCCGGAACCGCCACCTCCGCCGCCATCAAGGCCTGATCGTACCAAGAGTATTGTAAGTACCTCAGTATTTTTTTCATATAAAATTGTGCAGAATATGATTGCAATACATTAACGACCACCTAAAGGCTTGTAAGAAATGTATGTTTGTAAAATGAATATTTTTTTGTGTAATTTTTGGCGTCAAAACAAGTGTAACAGATTTAAACTTTGTATAAACACATTTTAATGTCTCCATAAAGTTAGAAACAACCATGCCGATCTGGACTTACAACACGAAGTCATGGATAATGTTCTATTAATTTATCACTTGTGAATCATTTACAATTTACATTATTTAAAATATTTTTATTTGCTTCCAAATACAATGACCACAAAAATATAGTGTAAATAATGGATATTAGATACATACTTTCATTCTGCTATACAGATTATATGTGACAATTTTCATCTGTTATCATCATTAAACTGGGTCTTCTAAGTGAGATCCTTCAGATTAGTTTGGTGCAAGAAGTTCTAATTCTAGAATTTTAAATGTTAATTTATGTATATGAGGCATCTACTTGAATTAAGGTTTGATTCGCCACTTCCTAGTGTACGTTTCAAAATAATCTATGCACGGTGCATAAACTGATTTGTTTAACTGGCACCAGATATGTTTAACCAGTAAGAATTTACTTATCAGATTTAACAATGACATACTTTAAATGACTGAAACATTATCACGACGCCGTCAAAACACGCTCTTAATGTATTTTGGCTTATCGAATATATATTTGCAGTACACGAAGCCTATAGAAGAAGAAGAAACGCCACCCCCACGACCAGCCCCCGCGCCGGCGTCTCCACCGCACGTGCCTCTTACACCAATCACCACACATTCAGTGAGACTTTATTTTATATTTATTTTGTGTAAATGAAATTTACTCTCGGTTGTGGTAAAATAAATCTAGGTTCGATAGAATATAGAAATATAATTATTTTGACGTAATTAAAAAATAACCTATTCAGCAATGAAACTGCCGACCCTAACTCGCTTGCATGAAGTTGTGACGAAGTTGGCATATTAATTCATTTGATTATATTATGAGTACATTGAGTACGTATGTGCGGGCAGATATG
>DWHE01000486.1:0-10254 GCA_018247495.1 Satarupa nymphalis | reverse complement strand
TGGTATAGCTTTATAACGTGTTTCGACTCGGGCCCGTATGAGCGAAGGAGCCACATTCCGTGTTATAAAGCCACAGCGCGGACCCACGGTCCATCATGAAATAATCAATCAAAGCCCTGTGTAAGATATTCGGGAGTGGAAAGCTGATAAATCACAAGCCTTAATTTCTTATAGCTAAATTTTCTGTCAAATAGAACCTGTATAGTTTTTCCCAAACAACTGCATCCCCATCACCGCGAATATGAATATAATGATGCAAAGTACAAAGGTCAAGTTCCCTAAAGCTCCCACGGTCCTACCCATTATGGATATAATAAGGTTTAGCGCCGGCCAAGACTTGGCCAGTTTAAATACACGCAGCTGAAAATATCCAGTACACATAAATACATGTTCGTCAGTCATACAACTGTGTAAGGCATTCGGTGTGTAGCTATGCTATATGTGAATAAAATGTTCATTGTAAAAGCGACTTTCTTTCATATACACATGAAAGAAAATTGTATCAAAGAAATACATTATTCTGTGTCCGTGTATTCTTAAAAGTTAACAGTGTTATATGTATTAGTAATCTTATATATAGACATAGTAACCTAATCAAAGGAAATAAAAATTATTTGAATCTTAAATTATATTATTATTACAAAATAACTGAAACTTACCAATCGAAAGGAACGCAATACAGACAAACCCTGAACACCTTCCAGCCCCAACTCCAACAGAGACAAGGCCACGATAATAAAGTCAAAAATATTCCATCCTTCTTGAAAATAGTACTTTGGGCTCATTGCAATCAATTTAAGTGTCGCTTCGATACCGAATGTTGCGGTGAAGAACTGTGAAGGAAATATCATAATTGAGAACGCCTTCCAATAATAGAAAGCTTATAGTTCATGATAATAGGACTTACGTAGTTGCCGCTTTTGAGCGCCTTCTCCATGTCTCTGTCCATATCGTGATGGTCTAGGGCCATGAACAGCGTGTTGACCACGATACACAGTGTGATGAACAGCTCCACGAAGGGGTCGAATACCAGAAGTGCCACATACTTCTGAAACTCCAGCCACAACCAACAGCAATCCCACACACAGAACAAGTCTATTCCTTTCATGAAGCATTCCAGAAGCTTCTCCTTGAACGTCGGTCCATCCTCATCGTCTTCCGCTGTTGGGAAGTAGTATACTGACACTGTTGTGTCGTTTACCGGGTTGCGTGTGTGTGTGTTGAAGAGAGAGAGACAGAAATAACTTTGTTAGTATTCGCTCATTATTTTTTCTACACTTATATTGGCCCGAGAAATAAGAATCATCCATTAAACAAATCTGGTTTCATTCGAAACATTGGTAAGATGAATATTATAACGTAACGGTAGTGAAAAATATCGGAGCCAATATGTATTTGGGTAGAGTCATAAATCCAATATTCATATTTTTTATATAATTGTAATTGGCTGTCATTTATCTTCGAGAAGGGCGTCGGACCCGTGACTGACATCAGAAATCTAAAAATCTGCATACGGCTAATTCTCGGTCAGTAATGTGCCAGGAAACAACACTGTGCTCTCCAAACCAAACCATTCACAGGTGATTGAATGTTTAACTGCATTAAAGCCTTCCGCTTGTCTACGCGAACGCAAGAATGGGAGCGATGATGCTAGTTAAACCTCAAACATTTGAAAGGGCCAAAAAATATGAATATCGCGATTGTCGTATTTAGCACGTGATCCAGAACAAGCATTGACTCATCTAGAAATGCCTAATCTATTGATATTACACTTGATTGCGAATTATTTTAAGGAAATTATCGCAATATTGTGCTGTTTACGATTTAAATACACGAAGCTATTTTCTTATTTAATATGACATGCAAAAAATAATGTTCATGCAAACTCAACGATTGGTAGATATCCAGATAGCAAACGGAAAGTTTTACTTGTGATAGAAAAATAATAAAATAAATTTAAAATACATTGCTGTGTTTATGTGTAACAATGGGGGTAAATTAAAATGTGACATTTTTGGATTCCACACATTGCATTCGTTACTCAGTATTGTGAATAAGCCGTTTCCGTGAACCTGGAGTTAAGCGTTGGGCATGTATTGCTAACTAAATCGAACCCCGGTAAGCTTGTTGGTTGGTTGTACTAAGAAAAATGTTGTACTTTTAATGCATACTATAAATTTTCAATAACATTTGTTGCATATTAACTAAGAACCCTCGCTAAGTACAACTGTAGGCGTTAATATTAGACAAACTATTTGGATTATACTATGTAATACATACGGCTTGTGTGATCAACAAATTCCATTTAGTGCTCTCACATTCAGGTTCAGTTAAATTTTAGTGAACATTTTTCTTAGCAAAGGCTGGTTGTACTGCTGGTGCACCAATATTTATTTATTATTTTATTCCTTTGCTTTTTTATAATAAATGACACCCACATAAGACTGCTTTTGCCAATTATGCCATTTTATTGCATAATGAGCAAATACCTAATCCGTGTTGTACTAACCGTGTGTGTTTTGCGTAACATAAACGTGTCGTGTAACATAATTTATGTCGTGTAACGTGTTCGTGTTTTATAGTGACACATGTTAATTAATTTATGTTTATATATTTAAAAAACTGAAATTTTATAAAAATTTAAATCGGCACATTGAAAAAAGAAACAAAACAATCAAATGTGGAATAAATGCGACAAGATAGCGCTTAGTAACAATTATGTTTGAACTGTAGTGACGCGACGTCAGTTATCATAACGTGTGGTAACATACCGTTTTGTTCGCTGGCTCTACTCTGTCTTCCGGCTTGTTCGATAATTTCATTTAGAACCATTACATCTGAAATCAGAGATTACGTTCGTTAGTTATCAATAACGAAATTATCGTAATGATCTATTGCTTTTATTGAAGATAATTTTTATTTTCATAATGTACTCAACCATTCAGAGTAATAACTTTATTATAAATTTGATTTAAGATTTGAAAAAAGATTTAACGAAGTAATTAAAATAACAAGGATACTAATTTAAAAAAGTACAATATACCCAGTTCCCATATCTTTACCAACCATAACTAGTAATAATCGACTAATTTTAATATACACAAACGAATACTCGCCTCTCATGTCAACTACGTTGGGCTGCTGAGACGTTTCTATGAAAGGATTATCACTTGAAGGTTTCAATACTTTTCCAGCTTCGTCTGTGCATTCAGTTGTACTTATTTCCTGAAAAAGAAAGAGATTATTCATTACAATTTTAAGAATTACAATGCACTCGTGTTTGTAAATTGACACGCTTATAACACTTTTGGAGCGTTTAAAAGCCATAGGTTCGATACCCTATTGTTCAATTAATAAATTTAAAATTAATGATTCTGGCGTTGCCAAAGAAAAGCGAATAGATTAAGTAAACAAACATATAGGTTTCATAATAATATTTTTCAGAATACTTACATATTCCCTAAGCGGTCGCGACGCTAATGAGGAATCCTGCCTCGGCAGAGGATACGCGTGAGGCTGGGAGGTCACGCTGTGGTTCCGCGATGCTGATCGACCTCGCAGCCGAGCCTCTTTGGTCTGCGCCTTCCCCCCCAACAAGTCCCCGTGGGATGTGTATGACAGCCGCGACTGGTGCGACGTGTACGACGAATGTCGAGAACCTACGGGAACGAGCTAATTATAAAAAGAGATTCTATATTTCTAATCATAGTTAACTAAGATTTCTTGAACGGCGTAAAAAATAGTTAAAAAAAAATTTCCCATTATTACTAGAAAATCTGATTTTAAAACGAAACGGAATGTTTTAAATAATTAATATTAAAATTTCAATAATTTTATGATTAATTTAAATATATTAGAATCTCATCGATATTGATAAATAAAAAATGTGTCAACAAACCTAAATTAGCGTAGTAAACCGGTATGATAATAGCACCGTTTTCTTCAGACATCGGCGTAACAGCGTTAGAATCGTCGGCATAGGGCAGGTGCTCTTGAGCGTCCAGATACGTCGATAACACGAGAGGTTTCCGATCAGCGCCCGGCGGGTATCTCGACCTTCCGTTTGGCCTCAGAGCCATTTGGTGCGAACCTCGTGACCCTCGCCGCAAATTGAATGGTGAGCCAGGAAGAGACAACGAAGCCTGAAGTACCATGCCAACACGTAAGCAAATTTTAATCATCATTTTAGCCCGTAAACAACAATTTCGAAAATGCAATGTTAACACTTTCATTTATTTGGTCTATCATAATTAGATCTTATAAAAATATTTTCTGTTCGATTTTAAAATCACTTAATATCACATTTTATTACAATCTTGCTTATTACGTGAACTTCATTGTTTACCATATTATTAATGACATCAAAGAATAATATAATATTCCTCAATTCAGATCGAGCAATGAGTAAATGTTAAGTAAAACAATTTTAAGACTTAAAGGGTGTTAACTGCAGAGGCTTTAGCTCAAGCTTTTTTAAAATATTCGTGATTTTTTAAACTGTTAATAAAGGAGTCTCCTTACTTTCATGTGCCAATAAACAAATGTTAACACAAAATACTTTAAAAAGTGGATAAAACAATAAGGAAGATATAAAAAAATAAAAGTGCTTATAACGATCACATTGCATCAATACACGTCTTTATAAATACAGTAATGTATTGAAGGTGTCATGGTGTTATCATGAATTGCTGCAATCGAACGTTTATTAATATTTCAACTAATAGCAGAATCTAGTAAAAGAGCAAGAGTAAGACGAAACAAAAATAAGAGATATTCCTAAAGTAAAGGAAAAGGAAGGGGAACACAAACACCAATGAGGATAGAAGGACAAACCTGTGAGCCCTCCCGCAGTGGCCCATATGATAACTGTCCGTATTTATTTATGCGTTCAGGGTGAGGGACCTTCAATACACAGAAAAAGTGAATTTGTAATTAACTCCGATCAGACAATTTTGATTTAAAAAATATTTAGACATTCACGAAACAAGGAAAGGAATTAGTATAACAAAACATATCGGAGCAAAGGAGCTTGCAAGCGATCTGAGTGATGAAATACAAATGGCACTCGAATGTACTGACTACGTGTAAACTAAATAAAATTATAGATTTAAAAATATCCACTGTCGATGTTTACAATAAGATTTTTCATCTGATAAGTATTTTGAAGAAATACAACTACCAAAAGATGAATAAAGGCTCGTGACAAAATTCTTATTGTAACTGACATGGGGCACTGAAAACAAGCTATGGCAGAGGCTGAAAGCGAGTGTTAGTCAGGTAACTTTGTTTATAAACACATGAAGTACTGTAGGGTCAGATACATGCATCTTTGCATACTTCTAAATCCCACCATCGCTACGGATGTTTTTTTGAATTCTACATCTATGGTCATGAGGACTGTTCTTTTGTTTGTCCTTATTACGAAGCCTCCGTAAATCACTCATCGAAATTGAGGAATTAGTATTCTATTTCAAACGTTAACTCATCGTGATACAAAACTTTAATTATAATATTACTTGACCGAACCTACCTCTCCATCGGTGCTACGTTCAGTCTCAGCTCGGCTCGTTCGTACGCTCACATAACGAAAGAAACAATCTAACATGACAATAGACTAATTTTCTCCAATAGTATTATTCAATACTTCTTCGTGGATTTCAACCAAGATTGTAAAGAAATTTATGTTACATTCACAGCTAGCATTTCATTGTGACCGAATTAGATTTGTTTTTGTACTATGCAATCGATTCAAACAATATTATTGGAGACGGAAGTAATCTAGATCTATTAAATCAGCGACTACCTTGCAATTGATCCACTAATATCTTTTCTCACAAACCAGCCCCACAATTTCATGCAAAAGGAACTATTATTCATTCATTTTAGGAGTCTTAAATATCCAGGTGTTCTATTGATACTAGTGATTACTAATTGAACAAACATAACAGCAAACGAAATATTATTATTCGTTATAGTCAGGTTGCTTACAAGAATTTATTGAAAAACGTTAACGTAATTGCAAGCAAGACAGATAAACAATGATCGATGAATTTAATTTACCTATTGTCATGCTTACGAAAATGAAGAAAAATGATAAACCAATGAAAGTGGATGTTTAAAAAAGTACCATTCGCTACAGCAAATAATCAGATATAAAATGAATAGCTTTAAACTCGCCATAGCTTCGATGGGTTTGCCATTAATATTAAAAAGTTGAAAATAAAATTATATCTGTATATTTGCATATGTAGCGAAGATATTTTCATGACACAGAAAATGTGAAAAGAAATAATTTTAAGCTCACAGCAATAACATTTATACATTAAGATTCTTTTCAACTTGAAGATTTACGTCAAATTAAAAGTCTTGAATTGAAATAACGAATATACAAAGTTTTATGGATATATTAAAAAATAAATACTTATGCATTCAAGTTGTAAAGACTTATCTCAGCTGCCAATGATTCATTTGTTTAAGAAGTTATAATGCTTGTTATGTTTTGATATCCACCACATTATTTTCGACTCTTATTTTAATCCATAACATTTATATTGAAAAATACCCAAGTTATTCGAAAAGTCGTTGTCTAAATATTTTTCAGTGTTATGTGTAGATACGTTCTAAGGATTTGATAATTTTGAAAAAACGTTCTACTACGAAAACACAAGGTAAATGGCAACGGTGGTTTGTAGTAAGTTATCACTCGAACGGAGCGGTTCACGGAGAATAGAATGTATGAGAGATGGGTGATACTTGAATCATTGTCAGTGAGGTGGGGGCGTGAGGTATGCGGCATACTCACCATGCTGACCTTCCTCTGTCGGCGTGCCGTTTCGTGGTGCTGTTCGGCGGTGGGCTTGTGCGTGGGCTGAGTGCTCACCGAATCCTGGAAGGGGTCGCTACGGAGGGACATGCGCTCGCGTGTATTGTCATCCTGGTTGCCGCGCTCCTGGTTCACAAACAGCTCGTAGCTCTGACAGGAGAAGTCGCTGGGTGACTTGGCGGGATGCGCCTCAGCGTACGCGGCCGCTTCCGCAGCCGCGGCCTGTTCCCGGGCGTGCGCCTCCCGCGCCTCCTGCTTGTCCGCTCGCGCCGCTGCCTTCTGTTCCGCTTCCTGTGGGCATTTCATATATTTGAATCGAATTACAAAGTGCTTGTTTGCTAACTAATTTAAACCTCCATATTCGAAACTCACCATAATTTTAATCGAATTTTTATTAATATTACTTACTTTAATATCTTTACTATTATCATAACAACTTATATGAGTTTGAGATTACCCTTAGAGCTTCTTCTTCAGCCTGTTCTTCCTCTTCAGCCTTCTTTTGCAACTCGTCGTACGACATCGCGACAATAGCCAAGATCAAGTTCACGAGGTAGAACGAACCCAAGAAAATGATCACGACGAAGAATAGAACATGCCACGAACCAGCCGATCTTAGCACCTACAATAACAAAAAAAATTCAATTATAAAATAAAAAGTTACTAACACCTTCCGTCAACTGTTCGTTTAAATATTTAAATATTACCAATTGATAGAGATTTTCCCAGTAGTCCTGCGTCATTAGCCTAAAGGCGGATAGAAATGCCCAACCGAAAGTATCAAAACTCGTGTAGCCATAATTAGGGTTCGGACCGTATCCTTGCAAACATATGTAGCCTGGCTCGCATGTGCTAAAATATTACATAAAACATGTACAAACTTTCATCAGTAATAAAATGTTTGTTATTTTACTAAGACCCATTTACCCTGCTCCTGACGAATTTCCACACAATGGATAATCACCATCTTCTCCATACCAGTTGGCTGAAAGAATTGTGTAACAATTGTATTACTATTGTCTTATCGAAAACGTTTATTGATCGATCTTCCATTTTGTCGGATCTTACTTTCGTTTTGACAGAATCGCTCCCAATTTTCGTCTGTAAGGTTGCCCCAACTGCCATCCTCCGGGAACACTTTTATGCATTTCTGCGTCAAAACTCCCATATAGATCTGGAGGCCCATCAGCGCGAACACAGACAGTGAGAACATCGTTAATATTATCACATCTCGAAGATTTTTCACCGATTCTATTACGGCTCCCACGATAGTCTTCAAGCCTGAGAAATGCATGCAGCCTCTGTTACTAATTCATTCATCTTGGACATTTATTATGAAATACTGATGCACACAAACTCTTCAAGTGGAACACGCTTGCCAAAGAAATAAATAATTTTCACTCTACATACTTACACGGATGACTTGGGTTTAGAAATGTTTATGCTTTATTTCCTACATAAAATACCTATTTCAACCAAACTCTTAATTCTGTTTACTTCTACATAATTCTATTTCAACATCATTTTAACCATCTAAAATCCACACTCTATTCGATCTAATTAAATAATTACAAATAAATTTACCCGGTACGATGGCCACAGTTTTCAGTGCTCGCAACACTCTGAAGGTTCTGAGCGCGGCCAAGTTGCCGAGATCTATGCCCATCGTCACATAACTGCAAAAATACGCACAACCACAACATCTATATTAATATCACTACCTACAAAACTAAGTAAACACTAAGTTATTGTGGGTACCGCGACAATCTTCGCGTTTTCGTTTTCGACAAAAAAAAGACTTTTGTGTTGAGAAGTTTACCAGCGAACGTTTTTTTTTTAAATCAACTGATCGTTCATAAATTTGATATAACAAATTGACGCTATCTCGAGCACAATATATAAATCTAAAAATTGACATCTCTAGAGATAATAACTATAGTTAACGAGACACTGAAAAAATAGGCAACGACATAAAAACTACGATTGAACGCTTTAAACATCTTTCTACGTATTTTAATAAAATTTGTCTACTACTCACGCTAAAGCTATAACTACGAAGTCAAGCCAATTCCATGCATCTCTAAGGTATGTGAATGGCTGTAGTATGAAACCCCTGGCCATTACTTTCACCGCTGATTCAAACGTGTAGATCCCGGTAAAGATAACTCTGCAAAAATTCACCTCCATTGTGGAACGCCGCTCGACAAAATAGACAAATTCGTCACAGTAGGTATAATAAACTAGAGTTTTAATTAGTAAAGTCTAACTGAAACGTACAAGAGGATAAACAAGTTGCAATGTAACGAGAAAACTTACTAAATAGGTAGGTAAGTTACACCTAAACTAAATGATCTTTGAAGTATTCGTACCTAAATTTTATATTTACAGTTATGAACTTATTAAGTATAAAAGTAATGGTTTCGACATTTTAATGAATTCTAAACTGTACCTACAGAACACCGTGTATTGTATTGGAGAAGAATGATGTGTTATGTTTATTGTTTACATGAGCTTGTATGAGTTGCTGTCACTTCTTGTCCAATCACCGATTTCAATAAGAAAATAATTTCAAAAATAGTAGGCCGCCAAAAACATGATTTTCCTAAATCGAATATCTATCATTAAACGCATTTTCTTGTACCACGCTGGGACATCTAATCGGAAGCTAAACTAGATAATACTTTAAATAGTTAGAAGCTAGCCGAATAACAGCCAACTATACAAATAGTATTCGACATTTTTTATATTTAGGTAATAATTTTTAAAATGGTTGTATGGTTTCTATGACAATTTACATTTGGACACTTGCCAATAGAATACTAAAAATTTCTAATAAAAATATATAATTCCGATAGTCTAAATCGCCGGTATTTAGATAGTCCGGTTACTAATTGAATACTGACTAACAAATTTCGAAACTAGCGTGCATGCTACAAATGACGAGATGATGTAAAATTTATAATTTTAAACTTGTAATCCATCGAGATAATAAAACTGTTGTTATTTTCTTAATTGCTGATAACAAAAGTGCATACTCACTCAGTACTTTCGACTGTGGGTGTTGTAGGCATTATCATAAGAATACAATTGACGAGGATGGTCGTAATAATAAACAAGGAGAAAAGCGGATGCACCAATATGTATATAGCCACTCTTCGTATCGGATTGAACGGGTCCAATATCCAAAGAGCGTTTGTTGCTGAAAACCTGAAGATATCTTTACCCTTGCTTATAACTACGAAGGTCTGTAACAAAGAAATAGGTGTTACTCAATTCCAAGGCTATAATTTCTTCTTCAGTTAAATCAAATACGTCTATTTTTAGTATAAAAAGCTAAATTATAATTATGGACGTAAAAACCTTACATCATGCATATTAGCAAAAAATTTTGGCGGTAGGTACTTCCTCGGTTGAAAAATACAGGTTCAACA
>DWHE01000485.1:0-10257 GCA_018247495.1 Satarupa nymphalis | reverse complement strand
CTCGCGAGCCACAGATTGCCGACCCCTGTGTTAAGTGATCACTGCAGCTACATATCAATATAAAAAAAGGAAATGACACAGTTGTCTTGAGCTGCAGTGGCTTGCTAGCACCAGCTGTATTGCATGGTATTGCCACACAATACTAATAAACTTCTATTAAAAATGGTATAAAAGTATAAATGGATGTGACTCACCGCTCACTTCCAGCGGTTGTTTTCGTAGTCCCACTTCGAGGACAGGCCATCCACAGGGTTCACCTTGAGGTCCAGCATGCGGCGGAGCTGTGCCTTCTGGCTCTCCTCTGACAGAGACTCCGGCAGAGGGCTGTACACTGGAAAAGAAATCATTTGAAATTTTACCACACAAATTTATTAATCTCCTTAAAAGATACTATATTCAAATTCGTAATTTTAAACACCATCCCCCCCCTCTAAACTTGAATGTGGTAGCCATATTGGTCACATACAGCACATGATAACACCTAACACCCATGGACATATCCATTTTGTCATATAAATATTTGCTATCTAGTTATCTGATCCAGGTCTTCTAGTTCAACTGGCAGTCATTGCCCTCAAAAGCTATAAATTTTATGAATATGCTTTTTCATGAAGTACTTTAAAAAGTAATTGAGTATTTAATTAACACAAAAAATATTTACACCAAAAATATAATTCATATCATACTGATCCCTGTGGGAGCCCCCTCCCACAGCTCCCCCTCCAATCAGTACATGTACTCTAATTACTCCATTCTTTTAATTAGCTTCACATATTTCTTGTTCCACAAGCCCACTTGGATGAGGATGGTGCAATCTTGAATGGCAGAGGTTTCAGAAAAAATATTTGTGTCCCTTCAACCTAAGGCGAAAGCTGTTCCACAGAAGAAATGGATGAGAAAGTTTTTCTTCCCTTGTGGAACTTGGATTGATACTAAATTATATAGCTACAGCATGGACTCACCAAACAGCTTCATGCCCATGTAGATCCAGAGCGACATGGAGCACAGCACCAACGCCCAGCCGAGAGCTCCTTTCCACTCTCCAGTGGGAGCCTGGAACTCGGCAAAGGTTTGGCAGAAGGACGCACGGTACAGCGCCTTTTTTTCTTCAATGCTCAGCTTGCGCCAGTCTCCCTTTTCTTTCTCACGCAGGCTCTAAAACCCAGACACTAGATTTGCATCAAACATCTACAATTTACACCCTTTCAAATAAAATTAACAAGGCTAGTATAACCCATTTAGGTTGCTACCACCACCACACCAATTTTTACAGTCCAGCTACATTGTACTCTGTTTTAGATTGTTTGTTTTGATTACAAAATGTGTTTTAGTGTGAGATGCTGCCATTACTCACAAAAGATATCATATTCTTCTTAACTGACACACCTCACAAGACTCCTCTCACAGAAGAATAGCTACTTGAAATATTAATTATTATTTATTTATTCTTCTATGAATACATACCCAATTGAATAACAGCAAGTTTGATATTATGTAGCATCCTATTAGTTGCATAATTACCTTGACATCAGGGGTTTCAGGGCGAAACCTAACAGCAGGCAGAGGGAAGTCTGGCCTGTCGGCATAGTTGGGCTGGCCATTGTAACCGAAGCCAACCCATTCACGGTTGCCGATCTATTAAGAAAAAAACACAAATGTATTTCAAATATCTCTGATCTTGCATGTATTCATAAGCGACCACTGCCATTAGGTAGGCCTGTTTGTCATACCAATGTACAATATCTGAAGCCCCAAAAAGGCACACGCGAGAATATATTGAACCATGAGCCCTCACAGACTTCTGGATATTGATTTTTTCATATGAATGGTTTGTTCTAAACTACACTAGGCTTAATAAAGATTGATTTTTTCATATGAATGGTTTGTTCTAAACTACACTAGGCTTAATAAAGATTTAGCAGTTGTTTACATTTACAGCAATACATACCTTAGCTAGTTCGCTGACTGATCGGGTTCCAGCAGGTACGCGGATTGCATCTAGCAATGCACGACGCATCAGGAAGTTCGCCATTTTCTGAAAGAATCATTTTAAATATCAGCATCATTTTCTTTTATTATTTAGAAAATATAACTAAAAAATAAAAATGTATAATATGTGAAGAAAACCCATTGTAACTTGAATTCAGGCATAATATAAATGTCTAGTTAAAACTAAAACTGATTGAATATTTATAAAAAGCTACTGCTAACATATAAAGAAATTCTCAATTATTATGTTCTACCTCGTTTTTAACGAAATGGGAGTACATTATTGGAATTGGTAGTGATCTGTTCACTGTTGCTTATGACGATCCCAACTGACTTCAAACTGACCCATTTTCCTTCACAAAGGCGACCTTGCATATAACTTTATACACCAAGACAATGCTAAAACACTTTTTTTAATAGCAATACAATTGACAGGCAGGCAAGTAAAGTGTTAAGTGATCACTGCAGCCCATGACAATTGTAACCTGTAATTTAACCATTGTCTAGTTTGGGGTCGTTAGCAGCTGTATTGCTACTCCTGAATATTAGGTCAGTCACCTCTTATATCTTAAGAGTGCCGGCACCCATACCCTTAACATGAAACACAATTCAAAAATATTGTTTCACAGCAAAAATAGATAATGTTGATATTCGAACCTACATTGGTAATACGATCACATTTTAAACAAACAAAAGTTACATTTTTTACCACATTGTAATTGATTTTTTCTTAATAAGTTAAAGACGAAATTTCAAATACAGCTGAGAATAAAATACTTAAAATAACATATTAAAAAAAGTAAATGTAAACGTTTTTAAATATGAGAAGAATAATATCCGATCAAAAACCAAAAATACATATTAGGTTTACGATAATCTTTTAGGAACGGCAGGTAGAAGGTTGCGTTAAAAGGTAGCATAGATAATAAATTGATAACAGTGGTTAGGTTATACATATAAGAATCGATTGGGTTACATAACGAAAAATCTTCGAACTAAATTAAACATGAAAGTACAATTTAGAAAATAGTGTAAATGGTTTTTAAAACAGTTACAAAAGCGATACATTTGGAATGATATCTTCTAAATACGTAATATTTTGAATTGCGAATTCGTACCTTGCATGAGGATGTCAAAATAAATTTCGTAACTTACCGTTTTAAAAGAGTGTTCTTATACTGATAATGTAAAGAGAATGAAAGAAATAATAATACACATAACACTATTTCAAAAAACTTACACAAGCTTTTACCTTAAATTTTGTGAATTCCCCGCAGTATAATTTTATCTTAACACCGCCAGTCACTGAAGAAGTTAAGAGCGACCTCTGTTGCTAATAATCAATACTACAAATTCAATATTGCGTTTAGTTCACAAGTAAGCAATGTCTGTCGTTCCAACTATTTTTGTTTGTTACTGTTTTTCACTTACAAAAGTATTAAAAAAATTACGGGTGTATTTAAAAAAAATATTGGATTTTAATAGAACATAAACAAAGTTTAATGGTAATTTATTAAGTTATTGTCGTACTTGCATATTGAAATATTTTAGTTATTGCAACACTTAATAAGTATTTCGATGAAAAAATCAAAAGGCAAAAGTTTAATTATTTTTTCACTATAAACTATTAAAATCAATTTTGTAATAAGTCCGACAGACAAGCATACGAGCTACCTGATCGTAAATAGCCACCGTCGGCTATGAACATGTCTAACATCAGAAGAATCGCAAATGCGCTGCCGGTCTTGAATTTTTTGTTTAAGACATGAAAGAACTTTTTAAAATTTTAGTCTGTTATAAGAACTTGCACAATTTAAGTGTAACGAACGGACATTTAGATTTACTCGTGGTTCTGACCACTCCAGATTTTACTAGCTATATAAAATCATAAATAATTAAGACTAAATAATAAATAATTATATTTAAAGTAATGGTTGTATTAGCTAGCTTAAGTAGCTTAGCTTAGCTAGCTTAAGTAAATCTTATTTTTTATTTCGTATTTCGTCATCAATAACTTCCGACAATATTTCATATAACTCTCTTTCAGGAATAACTTCGAAATTGTTTTTATTTTTGTCTTTGCTTCTCGTCAAGTCCTGAAATGGATCGCCGGGAATGCTCAATTCAGTTGCTGTTTCGCCGCTTCTTTTATAATCTTCAACTTTGTCTTTATTTTCCTCTGATAAGTATAAAAGAGTCAAAATAGTTTCGTTATTTTGGTCACCAGGAGGTTCTTTTTCCAATTCTTCAAAGGCAGATTCCGTGAAATCTTTGACTACTTTCTGTTTATTTTCAGGTACAGTGTCTTCGATAATGCGTTTAAAATCTAAATTGCTTACAGAATTAGTTAAACCATTTTTATTTTCGCCCTCTGAGCTAATTTTAAATTTCAACTCGGTAGCTGTCTCTCCGCTGTCCGCTTCAAAGTCCATTAATTTGGTAACAGTTTCTACATTATAATCTATGTAAGGTGAAGTTAGTTCAGGGTACTCATACTTATTAATTTCATCTTTTTGTATTTCACTGTCCAAGCTCTGTTTAGCATTTTTAAATACATCTTGATATTCAGATTTTTCTTTACTATCGAACATAGTATTAAGAAACTCTTTAAAAAGATCGTCGTCAAACATTCTCAGTATATTTTCAATCTCGTTTATAGGAATCGGGGTAGTTATATCCCCGGTCAATGGAGGTATTTTGTAAGTAGTGGACGTTGATGGGGCTTGTTCTAGCATAAATGGATATGGACTTTTAGAATATTGAAGAGTTGTTCGCTTCTTAGAATAAGGTACTTCCTGAAACGAAGTAAAAGATAGCAGCAATAAAATTTAATCCCGGAACTTCCTCGGAATAAACAAATTTTGATCCTTTGAGATTGTTTTAATACAGTTGAGTTTTTTTTAGGTCTTAGCTAATTTATTTCGTGTCCAGTCAAATAGCAAATAAAATAGAAATTGCAGTAACTAACGGATTCAACGATTGTTTAGCAACCACGAAAGCGTGGCTTGCATGATAGTCTGCGATATCTATCATAGTATGTTAGTCACTTCTTTGAATTTAATTAGACAAAAGGAAAAAAGATCATCACTTGTTCCATAATACTGTCGATCCAGTCAGCGTAGTAGCCCAGCTTGGTGAACACAGTAGGAGCATCAGCTGCTCCACAAACGGGCGATCCGAAGCTCACTACGCCCATAAGCTTCCCCTCGTCTATTCCCGGACCGCCGATATCGCGCTAAATAACAAAACTTGTATAAGGAACAGTACACATTGATGATCTCACATCTACTCTATTGGATCATAATTGAACTTGACATTTATATGAAAATAAATAAACATCGTAAACAGCGACCAAAATGGCCTCTGATATGATACAAATCAGATATATTTATTCTCCGCCTAACTAAAACTGACGTTTTCAAAATAAGGATGTCCTTTACTTTAATTCAATGCAACATAATATAGCTCATAGATGCGTCCGTCATTTGAGAACATGAGACATCCAATTCCGATCAAAAAGTAATCGGAGACAATTAAAAATCAAAGATCTTACATTACAAGCTCCACCCCCTTTCGAAATGAATCCAGCACAGAAGTTTTTATGTGTGACGTATTCACTGTAAAATAATAATGTTATATTTACAACACATTATACTTCGCCATATTTCTTGTCATCGTTATTAATAATATGGTAACTGTTATAAAACGGCGACAAATATTTGAACATCTCTACATCAGTTCATAAGGTTAATTAAGGTAATATTTCTTGCATTAAATCCATCATTTGCAACAATGTCTTTAGGTTCTAAGGGTCAATAGTATGTAAATTCGTAACTCTAATATATTGAAACATCTTATAATTGTATCTATTTTGCTAATATCTTTTAATAGTTAAATTTCTGTTATCACGTACGTTGAATAGACGTCCTGACAATCCTTTATGGGGTAGACGCTTAAAACAGCATACGACAATATGTTCTGCCATGGATCACGTACCACGTTACTTTGCTGAAATGAAACTTGCGTATTACAAGCTGAACTCGTACAGTTACAAATTAGACACATACATACACGTTAAAGAGGATTTCGCCTTTAGGAGTACAAATTAAGCTGCAAGCGAACTTGTACAGAGCTCACATAAAATCGTCGTCATGAGCTGCTTTGATAAAAGAAGTAGAAAAGAGATCAAAATTTTCATTGATTCAATGAATGGGCTTGAAAAAAAATTTCTCCTTCTTTACTATAACAATCGATTGAAGTAACGGAGTATCTCTTACTACTAAAGCAGTCAATGGAACTAACTGGATGAAACATTCACCGTGGTTTGTCTTTGAGGCAGCCCGATAAAAGGAATTTTTAGAAATGCGTACTACATAAATATACATCTATCGAGGTTTCTCTAAAATTAATACTTACTCCTTTAGCTCCCCACCCTAAAATAACAATCCCCGGAGTATCAAATGGAAGGCCATTGTCATGTCTATCTATGTCAATCTTCCTTACTCTTCGCCGGGCTCTCCATCTAAACTTAATCTTCCTGGAGAGGCGCACGATACAGAGGTTATGTCTCAAATTCTTTGGATTGTAATTGGGATGGAAATAGACTTCCAAAACCGGGATGACCTCACCGCCTCCACTGTAAAAACTGCTGCCAACTCGAACAGAAAGGAACGCTGGGTTCTCTCGATAAAAACGATTGTTCCAAGCCCTTAAAAAGTGTGTTTACCCTAATATTATAAACAGCTTTTTTATATACGAATTCTTTTTTTTTATAAAGTCATAAATAAAAATGTTTTATAAGTTCATTAACTTACAATTGTAAACACGATGAAGCTGTTATGATGAGATCTGATTTTATAATGGAACCTCCGCATTGAAAGCTGTTGAATATATGAATGCTTGCCATAAACGGAAAATGTTTGATCTTTGTTCTTTCTCCTCTGTAAATTCGACGACTGCTTGGTTCTTAGGAAAAAAACATATTTGTATAGCCTAGCCTCTCTTCCATGTAATGTAACATTTGAATACACACAAAGAAATACAGATTCGCTTTAACAAAGGCTTACTCCAAATGGCTACTTACTCCAAAATTCAATCGCATCTAATACAGTTTCGTTTGCGAAATAATTTTCATATTGGTCCAATGTTGTATTCACATGGCTGGCACCTTTGATAATATTCAATACATTCTGATTTATTTTCGAGGACGTATTTATTTCGTGTAACTCTTTCGCATCTTTTAGTCTTCTTAGAAAATTTTCTATAATGTCGCCTACATGATCGTGGTCATTTTCAGTTGCAACATCAATATTCGCTTCATTATTTTCAAAATTCCGATTACCATCGGTCAATAATTCATTTATAGCAGTAATAAAAACTATACTACCGTTATTACTTTTACTATCAGCTCTGGATATTTTAGCTATTTTATTTAAAGTGTCGTGGTCTTGCAAAGTTAAAGAGGCAAAGTGTTGATTGATTATTAAATAATTGCTTAATCTGGGATTGTCTCTCTTAAGTTTGAGAGTGGCGAACAATTTATTTGTCGTATTCCGTATAACTGCCTCCGTTCTCAAAATGTCGCTATCGAGAAAGGATGCTTCAAGAGAATAACTGTACTTAATAATAATTAAAGCGCTTACAATATCTATTATGTTCTTGATGCAAAGCATGTGAAGAAATTGTAAAATGTAGATCTACCTGAAACTTTTAAACTTACATGAAAACTTCGCCTTGTTTTATTATTTATATTTAAAAAAAAACCTTTTATTGGAACGGTTACTGTTTTCTATTAAAATATTGCGTTAACACAATCAATTTCATCGAAATGTTATTTAGATTTATGGCGTCATAAAATACCAAGTGATGTAATGAAATTTACTGCAGAAATTCAGTAACACCTCGTTGACCACTCTGACGAAACTGCTTCGACGAACTTAAGGACCGATTTGAAATGCCTCGTTTATTGAACTAGCGACCGTATACTTAAAAACGTTTCTAAACTATTTTATGGCAGAAATAGTTGGGACAGTAAAACTAGTTTAGGACGCACTAACCTCCAGTTCTAACACCTATTATATGCAAATTTGTTTAAAAAGCAATCACCCGTCTTTTATTTACACATACCCATGGCCAGATAGAATGAATATAACTTAAGAAATTATACACCCGTCAAACACGTCAAATAGACAGCACAAGAACAATGTCTTCAGTGGTAACGAAGACCTTTGGAGTCGTCTTTCTCCGGACCCACATCAGAGGCATTCACGGGAGATGCAGAATCGGCAATCGTGATGTAGTAGGCTTCGGAATCAACGGTGGCGCTAATTACAAAGACGACGCCCTCTTCCCCTTCCCCGCCATCCGGTTTAAGGAAAATACTAGAGATATTTGTGTGAGTATATCACGGAAACATGAAAATTATAAGCGGCACAGATACGTTGTTCTTGAAGGTTACATTGCCATAGTACGGTATTGTGCGTGACCACAAAAGTTATTCAACTTTATGTAAGTGTCTGGTATTAACAATCTAGCAGACAGGGCCGATAAAATTGTTATGTATCGTTACATATTATTCTTTAGCCTGGTCGAGGAGCTTCTAAAGGCTTTGGAATAATTCGGCCCGTTTGTTTATTAGACAAAAGTAACAATTCGTCGATTAAATGAAAGCTTGTTGAAACATATCATAATTCAGGCTCTTCGCGAGAAGGAAAAAGGAGACTGGCGCCAGCTTTGCTGCGAGGAGAAGAAAGCGCTGTACCGGGCTTCCTTCTGCCAGACCTTCGCGGAGTTTCAGCACCCCACGGGCCAGTGGAAGTTGATCTTCGGCTGGTGGTTCTTTGTGTTTGCGTTCGGTTTCTGGGCCATGATATTCTGCCACTATTACGGTGAGACGAATACCTTGAGTTTTTTTGACTTATTGTATGGAATTCAATAGAAAAAAAATGCAAATCCTAACACCTACTTTGTATTTGCTACACGCACTACATCTTCGGCTGGTACTGATTGCTTTCCAATTCTAATTAAGGGTATCGAAAAATTATTTAGAAATATTTTGTCATTGGATGTAATTCTCATGGCTTCGTGACACAATTCGTGTTTAGGACTGCCTCTGTCAAAAGTTTAATTGAAAAATATTTCCAGCTATCACAAATTAGACTACACCTGGGTAATTATAAAGCACTGATGCGTTCCTAAACCCCTTGTAAGACGCATTGAAATGTTTAATTTTAGCATTTGTATGTATTATTGTTTTGTTTCTCCATCTCTCTGTAAAAATATTTGAAATATTACATTGGACCGTAAATCGTATGCGAAATACGCATCTTTGCTATTATATTTCCTAGTTATACAACTGCAAACTCGGGAGAGTTCACACTAGCAGTCCAAGTCCACTAAAAATAAGTGTAAACGCGACTTATCTTTGATTTCACGTAAATGTTCAACTATCATTAAGATCTTGACAAATAACACGATATATTCCTTTCAGTTAATGAGCCTCTCCCCGCCTCCCTTTCGAAGAGCTCCCAGAAGGCACAGCTTCGCAGAATGCTCGAGCTTCGAGTCAACCCCATCGACGGCATCTCGTCCAAGTGGGACTATGACAATGACCGATGGAAGGTATGAGATATCGGGTCAGGGGTAATATTTAAAGCTGTCGAGTGGCGCATTCGACGGTAGGTTACCGAGTCAAAGAACACGAATGAGTGATACTAAGTTACGATGCTTCACCGGGCGTACAGCCTACTCATTTCTAGACCACTGCAGAGTGAGCTCGAGTAGCCACGATCCGATATTAAGTCGTCTTATGGTACGTGTGAGTTAAGAGGACTTGTAAAAGATCGTCAGAGGTAATATTTTCATAACAAGTATAATAGGATGGAAGCTTCAAAGGTATGTGTATACGTCTGTTGCCCGAATAAAAGTTTAACTATCACTATTTTCTTTTCCCAGTGACTGCTGCGGCGACAACCTAAAAGTGGCATATTTAAAGTATTTAATGATTATGTATTAAATATATTGTACTGTTACATTAATTAAATAAAGCTCTCTATCCCAATACTTTCGTTCCTACTTTGAGAATTTAATGCCTTTATATCAATGCACTAGCTGACTCGGCAGACGTCCTGCCTCGAAGATCGATTGAACGGTGTAAAAGGTGATATGCTGCAGCGCCATCTGGTGGGGAGAAACAACAAAAAGTGTAGCACATGAACCTTTTTCGTGAAAACATACATATACATACCAATTTGATCGATTGAACGGTGA
>DWHE01000484.1:0-10258 GCA_018247495.1 Satarupa nymphalis | reverse complement strand
ATTGTATCTGTACGTTTCAACTCGTATCTCAAAAACCTTTTTTTCCATTTTAACAGATTTCAAAAATTACCACCATAATTGTAGTAAAAATAATTACATTACATCTTATAATATTTTATTAGCGAATATAATTATAGCGTGATACAATAAATATTATTACATTGACCATACTGTTAGCGTGATACAATAATTGTATCTTATGATATTTTATTAGCGAATATAATTTTAGCGTGATACAATAAATATTATTACATTGAACATACTATTAGCGTGATACAGTAGATATAGATAGATTACATTGAACTTTGTAATTATTGCGTATTTAATTGAAAGTTATCTATGGATTTTATTATTGCCTATTAGATTCGGAAATAATTTATGCTTTCGGAATTCTATATAAAAATGTTAACGCTACAATATTAGTTCGTTAATTTTCCTCGAATAATGTGAGAAACGGAATCGGCTAGAAATTCTAGAGTGTGTTTCCTGTATACATAAATATTACATTTATGTTATTAGAATGAATTTCACAGTAACTTTGACAAACAATAGTTTACAAACTCTATTGTTATCGTTAGTGAATGTACGAATTGATGTTCAAATTTTCATTTCGTTTTGTACTGTTGCCATAGTTAAATTCTTTATCGCTGTAACTGTGAAATACAGTAAATATTCATTTAAAAAATATTGCCTTAAAAAATACAGTTCATTATTTACCGTTATAGTTACAATTTTATTATTGTTTTCTTTTATCACCTACATTTTGTTGGAACAGAAAGTTTATATCTCTAACTTCAGTAACATCTGGCGGTATAAACCTTATATAGAATAGATGACCTGGTGAACTTCGTATCATCCTACATATAATTGTAGTTTTAACATAGCGCCATCTATTGGATACATACTTAATTCACCCGATGAATTACCTACACTGCCATCTATTAGAATCTTATTCAACTCACAGATAATTATAACTCTTTGTCATTTATTAAACAAATAATTTGTAAAAAAAAAATATTTCTACACTAAATTGAAATATAATAAACTATCCTATCTCTCAAGTTGGATCAAGCTGCACACAGTCTACAAAATTTGATTAAAATCGGTTCATTAGTTAAGGAGTTCATCGCCACCAAACAACGTGACACGTAATTTATATATATTAAGATATCTGCTCAACCTTATGGTAATTGGTAGAGAACGCTAGAAGATTTAAAATCCTAATATTGTACCACTCTGTTTTCTTGGTTTCAGAGTACTGGCAAAATAAACATAATAACGTTTTCTGAGTAAAACATTTTAATAAGCAGCTATCTTTGAATACTTTATAGCTATAAAATCACATTATGAGCACTCATATAAAGCAATAAGCATACATTCTCGTACGATAAACAGAACTCTCATAAAATCTTTCAGTATCTGAACGTTGAAAATACAATAATTGTGATACGTACAATTAGGTAAAAATAATTTTATTTTGTATAAAGAATAATAATTACAATAACAAAGATTAGTATGTCGTAATAAGAAAGAGATTATTTAGTAAATTTAAAACCAGGTTTTGGTAATAAGATGTTTCGTATAGTCACCAGCGCACTTAATATCTAAGAAGTTGCTAGTGTAGTCTTGTGTAGTGTAATTTAGAAGACTCCTCGGCTCGTTGCTTAGTGGTCCTGACTGGCGATCTGTGGGTCTCGGGTTCGAATCCCGTCGGGGGAAAACATTTAATTGGCAGATAAATATTTGTACTTTGGTCTTGGACGTCAATTTGCATTGTTTTCTGTGTGTCCGCATTACAGGGTATCCTACAGCAAGAGTGTACGTTTAAATATATTTTAAGTATACTTTAGATGCCATAGGACCATTAGTTATCATATAATTCTCCTTTAACGTTTTAATAGAAAAAGCTGTAACATTTAAATTTATTCAGAGCAAAGATGGCAAATTGATTGAAACCTTCGCAGTTTCTACAGTAGATTAATAATTTTCCTTAATTAAGTCCAATTAGTGGGAGAAGCCATCAATCTTCGACGCGGCGGGGTTGATGTATGACCCCCGAGGCATTGGCAGACTCATAAATTATTTCAGTTCATACCTCTGGAAAATTTCAATATTGTGTTGAAAGGAACTGGAACATTAAATTAAAATGCTATATGAAAAATGTGTTCAACCACTCGTTTATATGATTAGCTGTTTTATATTGTTACTTTTTATAATAACTTTATTCTGATTGAATACAATTTTGCTCAGAGGTTAATTCACATTACCGAAGCATTGGTCTAGAATGAAACGAGTGTAGTTTATTTACTATTTGTTTATTTGCTGTTTATCATATAATGTTATTAATGACAGAGAAAAAAGGGATAGCATGTTACAAGGGTATTACTTACAAGACATTCCATACGATAAAGTATGTATTCGTATTTAGCATCATCTATTACACTCAATTGTACATTCCAATGTTTTCGGGTTTCCGGGATGAAAAAGATGTCTTACATCCATCAGTCCAACAATGTGAAACATGATGATGACATCAAATGGTCCTGAAATCTGTGAAGTTTTTTCTGGAAATAATTCTGACATACGGTAATAGTCTTAGGGTATTAGTAAACTTTTTTCACAGGTGGTAGAACTTATTAAGGTTTGACTGGAGCGGAACCACCACCACATCTATTTCTGGTGCCAACTTTTGCAAGTTGTGTTTCAGTTTGAAGGGTGTGGGAGCCGGCACGCTTTGGACAAATGTGGCGACCATCTTAGTACTCAGGAATTGTGACGCAGCTGTCCCCTATCTCGAAATAGACAATAGTCTAATTAGACGTTAATTACAGTTGTACTGTGGTAAACTGCATGCCCGTTTGCTACTCTGATACTTAATTTACTTTTGACCAGTACAACTGGCGTTTAGTGGTCACTGCAGCCCATGGCAACCATACGCCACTTTAAATCGAATTATTGTACCGTTCTAGATCCATTACAACTAAGCTACTATTTTTAAAGTAGTTCATTTAAAAAAAAATCTCCTTCGACGCTTCTGTCATACACAACTGGAGCCCATAAATCTGTAATGCTTATAAGAAATCGATGGGGCGATGGACTCGTTGGTCGACTCCGCATTGGTTATGATATGAGTTCTGAAATATATACAGCGAAGGAGTATTACATTATCCGTAAACATCCTTTCATCGTTCTGAACTTCTTACATAACAGTTTTACTTGAGAGAATATTTTTTACGTAAAGTAGCAATAGCAAAATTTAACCCACAATACAACAAAGCCAGAATTTTCCCCTCAATATAACAATGGCTTTTTGTTACCACCCTTCGATATTCTGAACACGTACGAAATATACGTTGGCGGATCAGTTAAATTCGTTGTCCAAACATACTCATACACGAAGTCTGCTACAGACAGGTTTATGCTCTGAAATATCGCCGACCAGTAACGTATCGACAAAGAGCCCGTCGAAGTAATCCTTCAGGGAACATTGCAAAACATTTGCTTACTAAACCTGTCAGCCTGAAAAACGAATATGGAGGTAAATACTCTTGCCGCAAACATAGAGTAAATAAAGATGGAGAGAGCTCGTGCATTTATCGGTGATATTAACTTTTCTTAGTATGTAAGTATCAAAGTGACAGGAAGGTTTAATCGCATTAGGTAACCACGAACTTGTACAGTTGATATAAAACTGTAACCACAAGTTGACCTTAAGCGCGGCTACAGATGAGTGCCAAGGTATAAATTAGAATGCCATGCAATTTTAGCTTGCTGATATCCGTTCACTCTTGGGTTTTTCATTGGTCCTAAAGTAACAAACGAACGTGCAGTTCACCTGATACACAATGATATGTCAACTGTAACGAAGCGTAAATTAGCCATTGTCATTTGAAGGTCGATTACACCTGCGTTGCTAAAGATTCCGTTGGCCGCGATATACAACTTGGAAGCGCCGGCACCGGCATATAATAACTAAAACAGTTAAGTGTAGTGGTAGTTAAGACAATCATGATGAATCTATGGTGAATAACACTGAAATGTAATTTAGAAAGCCTACTACTAGTATGATGGCTATTACCGCCATTATTAAAGCAACGCAGTTATTAAAACTAAACTTTACTTTGTATTTCCAAACACACTCACACATATAAATATTGCAAACAGACTCACACATTGTCTAACGATGATAAACAGGTGAAACACGCTAACAATAAGACTTCTGGTTTAAATTTACTCGGGCATATAAAACATTACTTTCTATTATTTCTATTTATAGGTTAGAAGAGTAAACTTCAATAAGACCATTGTTATCAGGTATATCATTTAGCCTGATAGCAATAAATGATTGAATAAGAAGAAAGTAGGACACAGGAAGGGTGAATTAGAGAAATAGAAATTTTCCTAAATAATATAAATAAAACTCCTCGTATATTTTCACATTAGAATTAGCGGATAGTGTAAAATTATAAACACCCCACATGAAAGAACAAAACTGGTCTTTCAGATGTGAATCCAGCTGAACCATCCAGATGTGAACCAGCTGAGAATCGAATCTAAGATATTTAATTCGTTTAACAAAACCATGGGTTGAGTTTATCGATGTTATAGATGGTATAGATCAGAGGTACCCAAACTTTTTTCTCGTAGACCACTTTGAAAATTTTACTGCTTTCGACAGACCCCCTGCTGCTACATTTCTACTGTATTCCCAAAATTACTAAAAAATTCGGAATTTTAAAAAAAATTGCACGTTTTCTTCAGTCCTATTTATTAGAATTATAAAGCTTTACAGTGCAAGGTCCTAGTACGACCATTTCTCAGCGAAAAATGTCAAATTGAAAGAATATCTTTATTCTCCCTTAATTTTTTTCTAATTTGCCTATGTTGATAGGTAAACCCAATCCAACATTTTGTTTTTTACTATTGAAACCAGAAAAATTTTCGTGGACCCCCACTTACAACTTGTGAATCCTCATTTTCGTGTCATATCAATGTGGACCCCCATCTGGTCTCCCGTAGACCTCTGGGGGTCCACCTAGACCACTTTGGGAACCTATGCGCTAGAGTTTCATCACCTATTAAATGCTGTTGTTCATTATTATTATTATTAAACCTGGTTAAGTGTGAATTTGGCTAAGTTGGATGCTTCAATTTCATAGTCGCAGGTGACCTGTAACATTGTGCATAAGTACCTAGCGAAATGTTTTCAGTGTGTACTAGAGAATGCTTACCCTGGCTAATGTGTCACCGTGCACCAGATCGGATGTGGTCATCAACAGAGCAGCTGTCTGCAGCAGTTTCAGTTCTAGCATGTTCGACTGACCCAAGTTGAAGAGACAGTCTACCACATGGCGAGCACCTTTAGCATCGATACCTTGCTGAGCTATGAGACGCTGAATTGTGCCAAGGCAAAACTGAAATATTCAAGTTATCATGTAAGTAACTATTAAAATTAAATAAGCAAATAATACATTTATGATGTTTTATAGTGGTGGTGAACCTATACAGGTTCAACTGGGTCAGTACCACTACCACACCTATTTCTGCTGTGAAGCAACTTTTGCGGGTTGTATTATATTTCAGTTTGAAGGGTGTGGGTGCAACAAGCTTTGGATAAATGAGGTGACAAACTTAGTCCTTTAGGAGTAGCAACGCAGCTTTGACCAATCTCCAATTGGATCATCATTCAATTGGAGGTCAGCCACAGTTGTCATGGGCTACAGTGATCACACAACAACAGGTGAACTGCATGCCCATTTGCTATTTTTATACCAAAAAAAAAGTGTTCAGTCACAACATTTTTAATACCTTAATAATTTTAACATCTTTTGATTCACAACCCTGTACCAATGGGTACAGTATCTGATTTACAACCCCATATAGTGATGCTTGGGGATTATTTGCAGCAAGGGACAGCTTCTCTATTGCTTCATCGCATGCCTGGAACATTGTTATCATTATTGTTAACAAATGTTAGTGAAATATGTGGGAGTAAGTTGGTTTATTGGCCTGTTGCTAGTAACTTCATAATAATTATAGCGTGACTCCTACACAGATAGTATATTAATGGGAAGCACACAGAAACTGACGCTTACTAAAAAAGCAAAGTAATTTGGCTGTGTTGTAATGTTGATGTTAATAATTTTTTTTACAAAGAAATAACAGAAAACAAACCCATATGGCCACAGTCCCTATTGACATAGGCAACTTCAGATGAAGAAGAGCCAATAATGCATTGCCATCTTTGTAAAAGTGCTTGTTTTAATTTTTTGGTTGAGAATTTTTTTTAAGAACCCCATGTCATAATGGTCCTTGAAAACCCCAGGAGGATATTTATTTTATAAATGTAATACAAAAACGTAACTATCGTGCACTGTGTCATAGACACTTGACCAAGGTTTTTAAAAAGTCCATAATATACAGCATATAATATAACAATTGCACCTGATATAATTTTATATACCAGGAAAATTAAAAACCACACAGGATATCAAAATTAATTAAATATGATAACTAAATAAAAGCACTTCGTTACAAGTATGAGGCTTTTATCGTATTTACTAGTCGTTTACTATGAAAGCAAAATATTATGAAAACATAGAAACCTCTCTTATTTGGGGATATTTCTTTTTAGTCTCTAAGCTGAGTGTCTTGAAATCATTTTGTAAGACATCCATGAACTTCTTTGTTGAATCATCACCGGTCACAGCACTAACGAATGCCATATTTAATAATATCCTTAAATATAATATATCACTTCATAATTCAAGTAAAAATTAAAACAAATTAAAATTACATATGCCATGTACACAATCGACATCACTATTTTCTGTTCAGAAACGTCATTTTTGATTAGCGATGTCATTTTCTTACTGGTAAATAACGCATTTTAATTTTTATATTATAATATTCAAGCAATCTGATTTTTTTATTTTACTTAATTTTAAGTCTTTTAAACTAAATATTTAATAAGATATCATTTTCCCAGAATTTAATGAAACCATGTTAAAATTAAAGTTATAATTTCTGAACTACAATCAGAATTATTGACATTAATAGTTGTGTAAAAAATCAATTTAAGTTATGATAGAAATAATAACGTTATATAAATAGACAATAGCATCAGTTCAACAAAACACATTTTTTTATACTAAAGAATGTGTAATGTTTTACTTCTTTGAGACTGACAAACGTCACATTCTGGATTTCTGATGATAAGTATGATAACGTAGCTTTCAATTAAAAGTTGCCATACATTTAAAAATTAATATGTAAAAGTCAAGAGATTTAAAAGCAAATACTACAAAATAATTTTTTTATAATATCTATTATACTATTCTATTAAGTAAGACCTTTTGTACTCTTTAAGTTTGTTGATATATTTACTTTTGTTCCAACACGTTATGGATTATCTTTACATTTTGAAACTTCTATTTCCAATTCAAGTAATAAACTTATCTTTGTTTGGTAAATTAACTTTATTAAAAATTTTACAACATGCAAGTATGATTTTTTTCCTATATAATCTATGATGACCCAGTTTTGACGGATTCAATTTTTTTTAAATAGCAACATCGGTTTACTCGACGGATTTACTGATTGTGCAGAAGAAAAAACAATGGTGTGATTCCAGTTTTTTATTTGTAAGTATTAATAGTATCCAATATCAATTTTGCTAAAGAAAGAACAGCGAGTCGATAAAACAGTTTGCGCTTTAGACTATAGGGATTCCGGGGTACGGAATGTGTAATTTTTCCACCGTAACGTAGCTTCGCGAGCTTGACGTACTGTCAGTGCAAATTTTTAGTGTATTTATTCAGCTCGATCGAGTTATGCGCCATTCTTGTTGCAATAAAACGGCCGATGTCTGCAGATATTAGCGCGTCTTTAAATAAAACGCAGAGGAAGCCAGTGCAATGGCAAGGTGTTTGCCGTCGTGACCGGGGTCGAGCAGTGAGTCGGCCGTCGCTGTGTTTTCGTACGTATCATTAAACTGGTCGCAGCCACCGGCACTTAGTTTTCGTTAATTGTGTCGCATGCGGTGTTCTGTTGTTTGGTACGTGACGAAAGTGGATTCTTGAGCTGCTATTTTTCGCAATCTCACCGCCGTCAGAAACAGACGTGTCATATGGTCAGTCGCATAATCGTGACCGATAAACTTTGCAACATGTGTTTTCGCACATTCATTTGTAAATATTACTGTTTATACTCGTGACTTGTGAAGATCATCATCTTGGGGTATTTGTAGTTGATGTTAGAGTGTGGGGTAGAATTTTTGTTAGGCCATGAAATCAATTGAAAGAGCAAGTTTTGCTTTGGATTGTCATGAATGTCTGTGATGCTACAGTGTTATTCATAACACTGTACATATCACTGTTTCAATTTCCATTGTATAGTCTATATCTTTATCATATAAATTTAGCAAGCTTATAATGTTAATCAGAAACAGTATGTTTAAAGATCCCACATAATGGTTTAGTAAAATAAAACCCTTATACATTCAGCCATACATTAAGATTGTATGTGTCATGGTTGATATGGCCATAATACACAACCAGAATGTCCCAAGATAAGAAAATGTACATTCATTAGGGACTTAACTTCTTATAGCTGAGATTGGAACCTGCAAGAATTGCTCTAGCAGGCAAGTTCAAAGCCAGTGAACAATGGGGTCACATAATTATCAATGTTTTATAGATACAGACAGCTTAGTGTTAATTAAATATGTAAACTACTGTAAAAGATACAGGCATTCAGTTGATTTGCCTAGCTACTGTTGATGCTATATCGGCTTTAGAAAAACACACCATTATCTTTTAGCTTAATTTTTGAATGATCATTACGAGCTAATACAAAAGCTATGTTTTCACAAAAATTATCATCTCATTAATAAAAATAATTACAAAAAATTAATCTTATTTGTCCTAAATATTAGTTAAGCATTGTTTTCTTTTTGTCCTGGTAAATGTAATTTGGTTTTTTGTGCCTTAATTTTTTTTAAATACAATTCTTGTTTCGCTTAAAATAAATCTAAAATAAAAATACCCACAGGTGAAAGACATTACAATATAGATGCTGTATCTTGGTTGCAGTAGTTTTGTAAGACGTGCCAAATGTTATCGAAATTAGTTGCACAGATTAGTGAGTTATCAGAAGAGTAGATCAGCAGTCTTTGGATAGAAATAACCATGGATGTTTACTCATGTTACATCTGAGCTTAAACTGATATAATTACCTGATGTCATTCAGTCCATTTAATAGTCTCCTGTAACTGTTATTTTAGTCTATTTTTTTGTTAAATTAAAAAAAAAACACTCAATTACTTAACACAATTTATTTATGATATCATTATCATTTGTGCTCTTCATCATCAGAATCAGAAGAAAGATAATGTGCGGTATAAGTTAGTGAAGTGTTTTTTTGACCGATTAGTGCAGAGGTTCCCAAAGTGGTCCAGGTGGACCCCTAAGGGTCCATGGGACACCTGACAGGGGTTCACGATGGTAAAAGATAAAAATGAGGGTTCACAAAGTTGTAAGTGGGGGTCCACGAAATTTTTTCTGGTTCGATAGTAAGAAACAAAATTTTTGGTTTGAATTTATGTATCAACGTAGGCAGATGATATATTACTCAAAAAAATTAAGGGAGCAAAAAGAAATTCTTTCAATTTGCCATTTTTTGCTGACTAATTCCACTCCGAAGTTAGGGTTGGAACTCGACCGTGATATTTTTTAGGAGTTTTGGGAATACAGTAGAAATTTAGCAGCAGGGGGTCTACCGAAAATAGTAAAACTTTGAAAGTGGTCTACGAGAAAAAAAAGTTTGGGAACCTCTGGTTTATGCTATGTGCTATACAATCTATATATAATATATTATTATAATCTAATTGCGGAATAGTATCGAAACACTACTAGGTCACCCGCTTATCGGAACGCCACATAGCAATCTTAACTCAATAGGCCCATTGTCCTGAGCGTGAGCGGTCAGATGTGTTGCTACTTTCATGTCTATCGTTACAACACGCTAAATTTTCCTCCCATCAAAAAGAGGAGTGGCGATCGTTCCTGAGTCACTGCTAAAAGTCTAATTTAGAAACAGATTATTTCTAGTTTGTTTCGTTATCTGAACACGACAAGTATTTATCATATTAAATGTCAAATAAACAATAAATGATACAATATGATTTTGATGTATGATAATTAATATTAATTTAATGTACATTAAGTACATTGCTCATGACGTTTATTGTTTTATTTAT
>DWHE01000483.1:0-10258 GCA_018247495.1 Satarupa nymphalis | reverse complement strand
TCGCGTCTGAGCTGATCAACGTTGCTTGGGATAAATAACGCTTACCTACAGTGTTATTGTACATACTGTTAAAACTTATTCCTGAAGTGTGGGACTGAAAAATAAAATAAATAATAAGGAAAGGAAAAGGTCTTTGACTATAAATATAAAACACTTCAGGACTAAGTTTTAACAATACTCACCTCAATATCCTCCTTGTTAGGAAGCAAAGGCGCCTCTAGAATATTTTTTAGGCAAAAGTCTTCATTGTCTAATTCGAAGTTATATTTAGTGACTTCCATAATTCGTTGCCAGTGGCGGGGCTTCATGGCTTTATTGGCCATAAGCTCTAGTAAAGGGCACATGTCGTTGAAGTCATCTATGGTCTTTTTGAGGGCGTAGAATGCCGGCCATTCTTTGAGGCTGGGTGATTATAATAGTTTAAGTTAATTTAAATACTTTTTTTTAAGTCAGCAAAAAGAAAAAGCGTTCGCTCCACGCCACTTACCCTTTAGGAAGTTTCCTACATCTATTCTGGAATTCCATTAGCTCGTTGTTTATCTCTTCAATGTTAACTTCGCCCCAGGGTATGTCATAGTAACTGCTGACTCTGTCTATGACATCATTATACAGTTTGTAGAGTTTTTGTAGGAGATTTAATTCCTTTCTTATTTGAGCTAGCTCTGGGTACTCAGTATGCGGCAGGCCGAATAATTCCTCACCGTTTTGGTACGTCTGAAGCTTGCGCCACATACCATCGAAGCGGTTCTATAGAAAATGGTAAATTTTGAGTAAATAGAGAAAAATATGAATTAGTTTTGTGCAACTCATTTGTCTGTCGGCGTATATTTGAATTATAATTATATTTAATTTCGCTAGACTGCAATTAGTGCAAAGTAATCAAGTAGTAAAGTAATCAATAAGTGCAAAATAATCTAAATTACGTTTATGTACTTTAAGTTAGTAATTGTGTTAAATTACGGTAAAACGAATATTCAAAATTTACACATATTGATGTCATTAAGCTAAATAAATAGTATGAAAACTCCAACCTGAAAGAGTATCAAGCGATCGGATGCTTCCCTAGGACTTAAGCCCGGTTGCATCGGGCCAGCATGTCTATATTCGTGGCAGTACTCCGTGTTATCCTCCCTGAAGCGGTCCAGGTTGTTCTTGAGGTCGTCTTCGAACTGCGGCTGCATTTTTAGGAGCTGCACGTGAGAAGCGAGAGCGTTGGCCTGAAGCTGCTGCCAACTGTATCTGAGGTTGTCCACTTGTTCCATATCCTCTTTGCTGACCGGCAACTCGTAGCGCGTTATCACGTTGAACGCTTCCTAAGAGTGGTGATGGTATTAAGAATGATAGCAGTTTATTGGTAGTATATGACCAATTTTTTGCATTTCGAATAACTTAAAAAGGGCTAAAGAGCAAATTATACTTACCTCAACGGGATCGATTTTTAATTCCATATCAACCTCTTGCTCCCTAATTTTTTTAAGTGTCTCCATCACGGTCCGCACGTCGTCTAAATCTCTAATCGGCCTCTCCAGTTTCCGCTCCAAGTCGTTCATAATCGCGTACACGTAGTCCATTTCACGTTTATATTTTTTACGCATTGCTTGGCTTATTCTATATGTTCCGTCTAGGATTGGTACATAATAAAATTTTCATCAAATCAAAATACAGTATATTATATAATTATGTATTTTAGAATACTTGTGTAAAAATAATTTCGTGTAAAAAAATGATCTTACTTTTCAATTCCGTAGTAAGTCCGAGTTTAAGTTTCTCAGTGGACACAGCAAGGCTATTTCCAATGATCAGAACATCGGGTTCGGTAGCCAGCTTGCTTTCTAGTTCACTATGCCGCTTCAGAGCCAGCTCGAAATCGTTAAGATTCCATGCCAACAGCTGACGGAGCGTTTTCTCGCATTTCCATAAGTAATGGTACGGGCGCCAGCGTTTCACTAGTGTGTTTAGTTCCTATAGGAGTGTAAGCCGGAAAATCAAAGTTAATTAAATCAGTTTAGAAAAGAACTAACAATAAAATGTAATAAATAAAATCAAGGCATTTTACATTAATGCAAAATATTTTAAATTATGATAAGATCTACTGTACAATCAAATACTGGAGTCAATTGGTAGTTAAAATTTTTTTTTAAAAGTATATCTACATAATGAAATATTATTTACCGATTTAATATTTTGTGTACACATAGACAATAGAGTTAAAGTTTTGATTATCTCCTTGTTCTCCATTATATGATTATAAAAATTCTTTTGCTGGAAAGGAAAAATCGGCTTCTCCTCCGATTCCAACCTGTAGTATTTCTTTCGCCTCATCTTGGCAGCTTCTATCATTTTTACGGACTTTTGCGCCATGTTCATCGGCCCGGTGTTCGATTGGACCTGTTCGTCAAGCTTGGTCACTACCTCTAGCAGCTGGTTCGAGGTGTGGCCAGCGAGCTTCTTCCAGCTCACCTAGAGGATAGGGAGTTGCGTGCAAGGAGGACAAAGCGCAGTAAACAAAACAAAAATGCAAACAGATGGAAGTTGTATTTACAATGGATTTTAAAAAGTAATCGAAGCCACATCGAGTGCAATGCGAAAATTAATTAAAATTAATTAAGGCAGGCGAGTGTACGGTAAATTGTGTAAGCAGACGAGAACACCGTCGAGAACACATGTGAAACGAGTGCGGGTTGTTTGTCGACACACACAATTAACGTCACAATTGGAGGAGAATAAAAAATATTTAAATTAATAGGTAATTCGAACTCAATAATAAGTATATATAGGACATTTTCATAGTAAAACCGTGTATTTCATTATATCTTCTCATATAAATTTCATTTCTAGGCATCCTTGTCAACAGCAGCTGCATTAAAATGTAAATTTGGCGACATTTGGTTTTCCACTAGTCCGCGGCTCAGTGGTAGTGAAACAGCCTGCCGAACGAAGGGTCCGGGTTCGATTCCCGCCTGGGCCAAACATTTACGAGACAATTGTTTGTTCTAAGATGACGGGTATGCAGTTCACATTGTGCTAAGTGATCGCTGCAGTACTTGACAGCTGTAACCAACCTCGAATTGGACCATTGTCTAGTTCGGGGTCGGGCACAACTGCGTTACCCATTTATCCAAAGCGTGCCGGCATCCACACTCTTTAAACTAAAACACAACCCGTATAAATTTCTGAGCAGAAATGGGTGTTGTGATGGTACTGACCCAGTCGAACTTGGGTGGTTCTACCATCATTCTTAAGTGTTTATGATTATGTTGTACGAGCTCAGGTTACCCGCGACAAACCCTAGTGCGAGGTTGTGATTTCGTAATAGAGGTTTTAACTAGAACTAAACTGCTTTTTGATGATCCCATATCTGACTTTAAAATAGTTGCAGGATAATATTTTTATTTATGGGACAAAAAAAAATGTATTTCCTATCCATTAATTAATCATATCCGCCCGCTTATTAGTAAAGTTAAATACGCCGTACGGACGTTAGAATGACTGTTAACTTATTTTATTGAAATATATTTTATTTTATTAAATATATACTCGTGTTATCCAATCTTGTCTTAATTAATAACGAATCGAGTGTAAGCTTATAGTGAGCAAATTTGATAACGTCTTGGTATTTTGCTTCGACCATGTAAATTAAGAAACTGACGGGTGACCTCTTACCCTTGAGGTCTTTCCACCAGTCCATTGAGCGACCCCCTTAGAGAGCCCAGAAATATGTTTGCCAGCTAGAACGAGCACTTCTTGGATCTCTTCGAGGGTAGGTTTCACTGATACATTCGGTATCATTAATGTCGCATGCAACAGAAAAATTGGCCTTTTCTGATAAACTGAAAAAAAAATGCTTGAAATAACTGAGACGTAAAAATATTATAATTTAATTTATTTACACCGTTTAACGCAATTTAACATTTAGATTATTTAATTCCCTTTGCCCGATTGCAACAGTACAAGTTTTAGTTCATAGCTTAAATGTACGCAAAGGAATTTTTCATCCGCACTAGTACCAGGGAAGCATGTCACGGGAGAGGGTGAGTACGTCCGAACCAATGTCGAAGAAATATACGCAACTGGTATTTCGTACCCGCAAAAATGTTAGGATAGCAGAAACGTCAGGTAGCGTCGTTTCGTTTTCCGACCGAATCGAAGCCGATTATGTAGAATATCGTCGTGGTAAAGGACGGCTACACCTCCACGCCACCATGGCCTCGCCATGGCCACGCCTCCTTCCTTTTAGCGGTAAATTTGAAACGTTTTCGAGTAGTGGTTTTACAGTTACTTAGTTTTTTTGTTTTACAGTTTAAACTCTACTGGTAAATTACTAAATATACTATTTTACTGTTTTACAGTTTGTCCTTAACCTTAAAGAACGTTAAAGTCGAGGTTGGTACCGTTCTTATCGTTTACAGTAACGTGAATGAAATATTTGTAATTTTTTTGATCCTCGACCGCCAAAAATATATCAAGATTGACTATGTGAACTAAAACTTAGTATATTTGAATTGTTGTGGTTGTTTATTTTCTTTTTAGAATTTCATATTGATAGCTTGATCATTCCTTATATTTATGTCAATTTATTTCATATTCCTTTTAATCACATAGTTATTCAGTTACGTGCGTTTCTAACAGTATTGATTAAAGATACAACGCGGACAGTGCTTCTCTCTCACTCAATAGCCCAACCCACAACTGAGGTCTACGTTACCGCCAACATTTCATATTCTCCTGGTAAAAATTTGCATAATAGGCTTGTTATAAATATTCTTATATGGAGATTATTTTACTTAATTACTTTTTGTATATTAATTAGCTGTTTTATAAATAAATAAAATATAAAATTAGATATTTCATCAACATTTCATTTCATATCATCGATATACATACAGTTTACAAAATAATTACCTATAACTTCGGGATCTGTCGAAAATTGTTTTATGATTAGATCCAGCGCTCGTCTCGTCACCCTTATCAGCACATCCACCACTTTGCGGCTGTAATAACGTCTCATTTCACTAACAGCGTTTTTCACCATTTCCTGTCAGGGATAGTTTTAGTTAGTATAGATTAATGTTATTTTTATACCACAGTACACGCCGGCGACTGAGGTATCGTCCGCTCCGTCTTGACTCGTGGGAGTCAGACGCTGTTCGGGACTCCGCTGAACGAAATTTCAGAAATAGAAATGAAAGTTAATACATGTAATAAAAATTATATAAGTATAATTATCATGTCTGTTTTATGAACTAACGTCAATTTCATACCCACGTCTATCGATATCCTACCGTCAAAATGACGATGAAGGTATTTCTAAACATCTACGAATGCTTGTCTTTCTAAAATTAGCACCCTTATCTATACAGAAACGCAAAAATTAATATATTTTCTGTGGAACCTTCTTAAATATACTACCTTCATGTACGAAGGATATCAGCTAGCTCTATATATAAATTGAATACTTAACCCTCTAATATTTTTGAATAAAACGAATGGAAATTAAATCTCAGCACAGATCTTAAATAACAGTTTGTAAAGCGTCAATTGAATTGTTTCTATTCTTTGCTCGTCTCGGATAACACTGCCCTATCAATTCCTAGCTTGAAGCAATTTTCATTTGGTTTGAAGAGATGGCAACAAGTACAGTTAAAACGAGGGGGTTAGCTTCTCGTGACCGTCTTCAAACAGAAGAATAATCAAATTTGAGCTCGGTTACAGTAAAGGTATCATGGGGACCTTTGTCATGAACTATCACCAACCAAAAATAATAAAATTTTAACAATATCAAGTGACGCTTGTAACTGTGTTTAGTAGGAGTAGTACTTGTAGTTATTGGAAGTGTTTTTAAGAGATCACTATTTTTTCTTCCCTCTATCTTTATCTATTTACATATCATTCTTTTAAGTGCTTTATGCATATAAATTTTCGATATTTGTATATAGTATATGAGTTATGTTAACGGTATTCACATATATCGTAATAACGTGTCGTAACATATTAATCATATCATATATTGTACATATATATCGGGTAGCGTACATATCGTTAGTCGAAGAATGTTTAATGTTTTTTATTTAATTTAGTAACATTTTTCTTGACTACCTATTTTCATTACAAATATAATATAAACAATCACACACATCTCACACATTTATATTAAAAATATAGTTATATTATAGTACTTAATTTTCTTACTATTACTTTTATTCTTTTATTTTTTGTTCTATGTTAAACTACGAAAGGGTGAATCCTAGCTTCCCACAACACAGGGAATCCTAATGTTGGAGCTAGTGGCACTTATATTATTGTCTTTATTGGATTCAGAATAAATAATTTTAAATTATTTTTTTTCGTTTCATTTTTTTGTACGAGGAAGGTCACAACTGTGTTGGTGCCGCGGAATTCTACATTGATCACTTCATAAGTGATAGGTGCCTAAAAATCAAAATGAAACAAGTCGATTCGTCAATTCAATCAATATTTGATATCTAAAAAAAGTCGTAAGACAATTTAAATAAAAGTTAAATTAAATAAATTCTCTACTACAGTAAACCTCTTTATATCGAGGAGATGGAAGATTAACACTAGTATTTTAATTAATTCACTTAAAAAAGGAATGGAATAGTTGACATTTATCGCTTCTTCAGACATGGGGACTACTTAATCTTTAAAAGTGTTTTATTGTCGACACTGCCTTCATATAGTAAATTTTTTAAGACCAGGGCGGGAACAGAATGAGCTATAAATCGCTTTAATGCGCTCCATATTTTTCCTCATATGCTCTAATTTTCGAAGCTTTATATTAAGCCGAAAATGCAGAATATGTCAGCGATATCTTAATTACATAAAAGATTACCATGGTATTCACACTGACTACTCTTAAGAGAATCATAATATAACTCATACATTCGAAAGAGAAACTATTGATTAAATTCTTCACTATGAAAACTAAAGCCATGGAGGCACAAACCCTAAACAGCGTTTATAAATAAACACAAATGATGAAATCAAATCTCCATTGATAATTATACTTTTATTAATACTGTAACAGTCGTTTGTTACATAAATAAATCACGTTTATAAAGAAAATACGATTTGATATTATCTGCCATTAGTAATGAGTTTCTCTGATTTATTGATACCGGGAATGTCTCCAGTTTCAAATTTGTCGAAATAAGCATTATTTTCGCTGTCCCCGCTATTGCTGAGCCAGTTATTGTTATTATCTCCGGAACCATTTGATTCTGTTTCTTCATTATCGTGTTCTAAATTTTCGTTCTCATCATTATTTGAGTTCGCTTCCGCTCCAGTCGCATTTGCCCTCCCCTTAACACTGTAAATGCTGTCGAGAACAATACTATCGTCTGCTTTAACTTCAGTTTTGCGGCGATCACTGGAATTTGAAACGTAAATGTTGCAGTGCGAGAGTTTAAATTAAATTGTAAGTTGCACTTTGCCGCCGTTCTCTTACCTGTGTTTCTCCTCGTACTTACTGGGTACCATATAACAATTAGATTCCTTCCATATCATTTTCCTTTTGCACTTCCACGGCCATTGCAACCCCCAGTAGGAACGCTGTAATAAAACTTTATAGCTCAGTATTTTATATTTTTCCTTTTAACTTTTTTAAATATGAAATAACTATTTCTAACAGCAGACTTTCCTTACATTACTTTTACAGGCAATTTGCAAACGGACAACCAGCCACGCGTTTTAAATGGTCGTAGCAGCCCATTGAACCCTTTTAACCAATCACAACGTGGACCGTTAGCCTAATTTAAGACGGTTCAAGATGCGTTACTTCACTGAAAGACTAATTAGGAACACTTCATCGAATAGATATAAAAATCTAACTGTGTTTGAACTACCTACTAGTAATTTACCAAAGTACGGGTACCACCTACCTTCCGATAAAACCTTTACACATAAAAAAAACATGAACTGCCTGAATCATTTACCATCAGATCCTTCAAATATTGTCATTAGAATTTCTTTTACTTTTTAAAGACAATAGAAACGTTTACTTCCTACTAAAACATTTAAAGCAATTCGGCTTTCTTAATTTCCATAACTTTCTGAAATCTGTCAGCATTTAAAATTCCCCTAAAATCTCTGAAAAGCTTTTTGGTTCGACACAAAAGGAATGGGGAATTGCAATTAAAAATTACGCTTCATTTAAATAATGAATCATTGAGCTGAATTACGGCCTCCGAGTTTTCCTTCTATTTGAATCCCACCTCATCTAGCGTAATTACGAATTGTAAAGACCAAGATAATAGGATTATGCTGCGAAAATAGCTAAGGGTCATGTAAACTCCGAGAACTTTACATTATTTAGGGCCTGTACTTTCTAGGAACAGACGTAACAACGTAAAATCTAAAATGGCATCACCGCTATACTAACGCTTTACCTGCGACGATATAAGAAGGAACCTAACCTAACCTAAAGGTTAAAAAGGTGCTGGTAGAAAATAGCCTTGCCACGACTATTTATTTCTACATATTTCTCATTGATCGATAAGCATCAATTGCCCAGAAAACACATCAGTCTTCATGAGGCCCCTGTTAATCTTCTAAAAGGTTCTGCCACCGAACTGACTGATATTTGAATTAAGTAAACGAGTGTTACAATAAAACAAAATCACTAAATTTTTCTATCATTATTCACTCCTCGGGTCGTCATTTCGCGTGTTATTTTGAATAAGTATTCATGTGTATGTTAATTCTCCAGAGCGACAAACCAGCTTGTTTGATTAAGGTCTTAATGAAAAACAAATACACCGTTGACTACCGCAATCGACTACGCAAGCGTAAATTATGCACTGTATTGAGAGATGCGGCGCATGTATCAGGGTGCCAGGCGCTCGGTATCCGCCGAGGCGAGCTCGCTACATCGACTTGCGGTTACGCGATAGCCGCTAGTGTGATAAAGCCTAACTATACAGTAAAGTTAAAAAGCTCGTGCCTTCGAAATAGGTTTCTGTATTTTCGGTGGGTCCTCTTCAATTAGTACCTCCTCTTCAACCTCTTTAATATCTTCAACCTGAAAAAGGAAAGTACATTTAAATGAATATAAATTAACCTAAGTTAATATAATCGGTTTGAAGAGTGTGGATTATATTACTCTGACCACGGTGGCCAAGTTAGAAAAGTACAGTGGTCTGGTATCGGGACTTATCTACAAGTATTGCAATACGCCGTAGATATTGTGATACTGACGCAGTCTCTTTGTTACAATTGTAAGAAGCCTCCTATGTGCTTCTGTCATTACCGAATAATAAGCGAAGCTCATGAATGATTCCTTACCTAGCCATATTTTGCAATACACAGAAGGACGACCGCATTATTTTTATAAGTAGACACCGATATCTATAGAAATGGACATCACTAGAAGAGTCCCCACGTATGCGCGTACGGATATGAAACCTATCCAATTGATGTGAATAGAACCTTATCCTTCAGCGCTGAATAAAATAGGAAAATATAGCCACTCTACGAAGAATAACATAGAATCTGAGACAATTTCTTTTATTGCAATACCAATCTCAATAACGAAACTAGAAATAAATGAGATTACTAGAATAATAGATTTTTATTATGAGAAAACACGAATGAAATCTTAAGGAGCTGCCAGAAATATGTTATACAGAACTCAAACGGAAAATCTGTCTGAAGTTTGTTAATATGGCCCGCGGCATTGAGTATTTGCGACACATATTGAAAACAAATAGGTTGTCGTTATGTTGGCGGAATTATTAAAAGTCCAATGCTTTATTAAAATTGGAACGATTAAATTTAATATAATTGGACAAGTAAAGACAATTATAATTGATGATAGCATTTAATTATCATAAATAATTTAATGTTGTAAGTTGTAATTTCTTTTTGGTTATCGATATGACAGTAGCAAACGGGAATGTAATTTACCTAGTGTTAACTGATAATTGCAGCCCATGATAACTGTAACTGACCTCAAATTTGACTACTGTCCATTAAAAGATCGCTCACAGCTACGTTTCTATTCCTGAGGACTAAGCCGGTCTCCTCATTTAGCCTACGCGTGCCGGCACTCACACCGTTGAAGCTGAAACACAACTCGCAAGAGTTGCTTCACAGCAAGGGTGGTAGTACCTATCCAGGTTCGACCGGGTCAGTACCACCACCACACCTATTTCTGCTGTGAAGCTACTTGCGAGTTGTGTTTCAGTTTGAAGGGTGTGGTTGCCGACACGCTTTGGATAAATGAGGCGACCAACTTAGTCCT
>DWHE01000482.1:0-10263 GCA_018247495.1 Satarupa nymphalis | reverse complement strand
AGCGCAGCTTGCGCGCGCATGTGCGGCTGGCTCGCTAAATACGCCCGCTGCCATTTTAATACAAGCATTCAATCACTTAACTTGTGCAGTCTAGAGCAGCATTAAAATGAGCTTTTTAAATCTTGCAACGAGATTCGCCACTTGGGCTGCATCGTTTTTTAGAAGAGAAAGGGTAGAATAGTCTTAATTATTATGTATATGCAATTGGTGCTAATTAATAAATGCTAAAGTTTTTTTTTATTAAGCTTCAAAATTATCTATTCGTCGGTTTCATTAATATGATTGATTTCAGAGAAGTGAGTCCCCACCGCCAATGATCGTATCGCCCAGACTGGAAACCGAACCGCGCCCTGGCCATCATACCGAGTGGATGCCTGGAGGAGAAGATACCTATGCGATTGAAGCACCCTCTGCACCGATATTATCCCGCGAAACTATACGCAGTCCATTGAAACGGTAATTATCATTTATACTTATTTAATTAATTTTTTTAATTATTGTGGATATAATTACAAATATAGTTTCGAATCTATTTAATACTAATGGATTTTTTTTGGTACAGCCTACTGAAAAACACCCCGACGAAAAGCGGCAACCCGAAAAAGAAAACCCGCACCTCCAACGATAGCCCGACTCACGCGGAAAACGCCGAATATGCTTCTGACAGGTGAGTTTAGTTTCAATTAATTTACATTTTCCAAGGTATGCAGATCGCCAGACCGTCGTCAAGGGAAATAGGTTTTTTTTAAATATATCTAAGATGTGGCAGCTTCGAAGATACGTGCATTGGACAAAAAAAAAATTATCCTTATGTCTCTTGGTCAAGAAAGTGTTTGAATATCCTCGCTCGATATCGGGACCAATCGTCGGATAAGATAATTATCTCTAGAATCTTTTCCAAAAAATTAATATTAGTGGAGTTCCTCGGGCCACATGGTCCTCTCACCAGCGCATACAGCTGGCGAGGGCATACTGCATGTTCTTTCCTCTGTGTTCCAGATGGATCATTCCTATCAATTTCCATTTTATCAAATATTGGAAGGGTAAACCTCATAGGTATCTCGAAACCTCAAGTGATAATAGAGTTAAAGTTAAGTGTTAAGCCGTCTCTACTTTTGCTCTAAAGTAATTATTAAGAGATGACTTCTGTTTAAAGGGTGCGCATTGTATGTGCGTGACCTACGTAGTTAACAGGAGTAGAAATATGCTGTGATCGAGGAAAAGGACGATTCAATTTGAGATTTTTATAGTCTGCAGTGATTACTTAAATCCCGGTCCGAGTTACCTTTGCAAAAGAAACTATTTACTAAGCAGACCTGACTTTTTTTTAGTTGTTGCTATTTCGAATAGAAAAACATTTCTATAAGCAATATTATACTTTTTATTTTTATAAGTAACGACTTGCAATATATATATATATTGTACGCTCAACGCCTGTGAAATCGGTGTTAGAAAAAACTCACTGCGTGTTTAAATGCATTAATTACGAGTTGAGTAAATTAGAGACAGTATTGACTCGAAACCATTGGTCGCAAAGCTAAACAGTATCTTTTCGTTAGTGACACGTTATCGATCTGTCTAGAGATATATACAAATTACAGCTTTTTCTAAGCAACACATTATTTTATGTTGAAGTTCAGACTGAATGCTCCGGCTAAAAATATGACTTTGAATGAATCAAATCAACGGATTTGATTTGTATGATCGACATTTTGCGCGTGAAATCCTGTTGGACCGGGCCCGCCTATAAAAATAGGCCGGCGAGACAGTTTCATACATAACTAACGACGACGAACGTAAACAAGTTCATTATGTTATTACAAGTATTATTCCAATTACCTATTGACTGTGAGTATTGAAATAAGTCTAATAAATCTTTCTTCATTTCGTTCTATTTATTTTGAAACTAATGACAATCCAGAATGATCTTATTCGTTTTTTGATAACATCAAATATTGACACCGAGTTTATAGCCTTTGTCTTAGATTTAATAGAATTTAGTTAAATCAAGTCTACGTCTTCCGTCCGAGGAAAAAGTTAAAAACTTTCGTAATTTAAAGTTGTTCGATTTAGGCGCAGAAAATACTATCTGTTATCTTGGCCTGAAATTAGCAACGAAATTACCAGAAATAATTTTTTACCATGTATATAAATGTACAAAATGTGTTAAGATCGCAAATAAAAAAAAATACATTGAACATATTTGGATAAAGGTATACATTTCTAAGCGACAATTATGAGTACTAGTAAATCTACAAACTGTACGTTATCCCCGGTGCTAAACTATAGCTAACCACTTACTGCGTCTGTCCTGGACGGCGGAGTCTGTATTGATTTATGCCGTTGCTTGGCAACGACATTTATGTGGGTGCAAGTGGAGAAGTGGAAGGGTGTGTTCTCGGAGCAGCGATCGGCTGCGCGACGAAATTAATTTAGAGTAATCTGGTCTAGGGGCACCAGGCATGCGTATTGATTTCTCGTTGCATGGCAACGCCATCAGGATTACGGCAAAGGGGTGGCAGATGCGCCAAACAGGGAGGTACTTATACAATGGATATGCATTATAATGGACAGTCGGACACCCTACCTGGATGTCGATATAGATTTATCTCGGCAAACGTTTGAAGCGTGGCAAAGGGGTGATATCAGACGGGGTGTCCTTCGTTTTTTAATGTTATTCGGATGAAATGCGTACTTTCCGAACTGAATCATAGTAGGCGTTCTCATATAAATTACATTTTTAATTTCATTCACTTATTAAGAAATAAAATGTTTTGTATTTTTATTAAAGTGGATTAAAGTTCACATTTAATGAAATGATTTGTCATATCGGTTTGATCAGTTTTAGTCTTAAAATTCGAATAAATATTTCATCATATATAACAACAACTTCATGAGTTATAATATAACCATAGTATGAATCTAAAAAATAAAACCCATTTATTTTCTTAGTAATAAATAGAATAGATGGAATGAATATCCAAACGATAGAAATTATAACTAAAATAAAACTAAAAAACATTAAACTATTGTGAATTATCATTATTTTATGCACTAAACTAATTAATATGGAAATGTAGTGCAGAACTTGACGCGTCATGCTACTACATCTCCGCATGTGCATGGAATATATCAAAAATTATTACAAGCAGCCGCTAGAATGATTTTAATGCGAATTTCTAAGGGCACTGGGCAAGAGTAGCGATCCGTACTGTATAATTACCAATAGCAACCCCATCGTTAATTTTGATCACCCCAAACTTTACAAATGCGAATGAGATTTTGCCCTTACGAAAGGGCTACATCCCTTTTGGTAACTTTATCGAAATCATCGATGCAAAGTAGCTGACATTTAAAAAAAATAACTGATACGTTTATTTAAATCATTGTACGCCTACGTATTCTTGAAGTTGCTTAGAAATTTATGGCATACATCGAATTAGTTTCTTGATTTTCTTAACATTATGATTTCGGTTAAAAATGTCTTAAATGTCTTATGTTAAATTATATTTTTATGGGTGCGTGATGTGAATAACTTGACAACTACATAGTTATATTTGCAAATAACATTAATTATCATACTTGACGATACCTTCAAAATTCATACATATTCTATGACCAAGCTTTAAAATGGTAGCCTTGTTTATCGTGGGGATATATATATCCCTTGGGGGGCCCTCCTCACCGCGGGGGCAGCGGGGAGGTTATGCCGGACTCGCACCCCTTAAACCCCACGTGTCCCACCATGTCGCTTAATTACGCAGTTACGGAGACGCTTGCATTTCCGCCATTTTGTGATGGCCTGCTGGAGACATACGACACGAAAACATACTCGATGGAAAATGGTTGCCTTGTAAAGTACTCTTTGGTCAACATATAATATGTCAACGGATGAATCAATATACTATTTGTAGGTTTTTTGATATTAATTTAGTAATCATTATTTTGTTTGTTTCTTACACCTACGTTTGTTTGTTACACTTACGTTTATTATTGAAATCAAGTTTTTTATTAATATTTTTTTGTTGTTGTATTTGTTTTGTGCACATTTACGTATTATTCACTTGTTTTGTTTGTTTTAAGTTTTTTTTTTTTTTCGGAATTTTCAGTGAACCTCTGGTTGAGTTCGACAACGACGTGTTTAATAACGTATCGGTATTGCCAGAATCTAAAGAAACCTGTAAGTAGTGATTAAAATATAAATGAAAATGAAAATAAGTATTAAATATCCCATTCTGGGTTTGATCCTATTTTTGTTGTTTTATATATAACGATTAAATATATTAAAATTTCACTTTAAAAATCTGATAGCGGCAACGTCATTTTTGAAATAGATTTCGTAATCCATAGATTATATACGTACTTGTGAGTTATCAAATTGTAGTCAGAATTTTAAATTTACCAATTATAATATCTGTCTATACTGATACAGATATTTCGAAGATACGGAAAGCTATGATGTTTTAAACTTAAAAAAACGAAAGCTCTAAAATTATAAGTACCTTAAAAAGATGGACAGTTATGTCTGTATGTATATAGCCTACTTCAAAGTGTATTTTCATTTTCATAGGCGTCAGTATCATTTTACCATCGTATGGTGCACATTCTATAAATACAATTGAAAAGATGTATGCATTTTATAAATACATTAATAAAAATAGATGGAATTTTACAAAACCACTGAATAATAATAATTTTCAATGAAGTTTTTAGATCAAATCAAAGTTAACTAAATATAAGATTAACAGTTTTCCAATTTATAAGCAAATAATTTGAGGGATATTTTAATCGACTAGTGAACAAATAAATATTAAAAATAATGAAATCTATCAGTCCGAGTGCTGTTGCCGCCATCGATTATTTCTATTATTTTATTTAAACAAATTTGTTAGTTAAAAGTCAATTTACATATACATATCAACGTTGCGTATAAGAACATTGAAATAGAGCATAAAAAATATGTCCACCAGCCTTTAACTGTAAAACGGGCGGCGTAAAATGTCCATCGTGCCACCGATTCTTCGCGAACCGCTACAATCTAAAAGTTCATATACGAGACAAGCACGACACAAGAGAAGGTACACTGCAGTGCGATATATGCCAGAAACGAATGCGGAATCCGTCCTGCCTGCGCGTTCACATGTACCATCATCGGAAACAAGCGGCATACTTAGCGCAGCTCAGTAACCAAGGGGATCAGGCGCGACAAGTGTGAGTTACGATTTGTTTTCACTAATTTTCTGGTGGTGGGTTTAGAGTAAACTGTGATGTCTACATTAAAATAAATTCAAATCAGCTAAACATACGTAGAGGCCAATCTTTTTTAATTCAACTCCGGTAAAATTAGATTCTTCATCACGTAATCAGTCCATGCATGGGCGTGATTGGTAAATATTTATTGTAATTTAATAACTAATTTTTTTCTTATCCACATAATAGGTCGGGGGAAACTGACTTTTCTCATCTTGTATATATATATAATTGTAATAAAGTTTGTATGTGGCTGAATTATTTCCCATTTAAAAAACACTTAACATTTTTCATTTGAACTTCTTGCCACCGACATGAGTGAATCTAAAGATGCAAATGAAGGCATTTCGAAGTGTTAGTACAAAAACCGGAAAAATGTAACAAGAGTTGCGAAAAACACTTGTGACATTATGGACCAGAGAGTAGGACAAAGTTGGATTAAACGTTATCAGTTCTGGAATTTTTAATATCAAAGGTCGCCATGTTACCAATACCGTGGTAGGCATTTTGACAAAGTGGATCAAGATCGAAATACTAGTAGTTGCGATATATCTGCAGAACGTAGCATTGACCACAAAACAATTGTGATCTATTTGAATGTGTATACAAATAAGGTCGATATTTTTTGGGACATACGACTTTACTAAAAAAAAACCTAGTGAACCTGAGTGTACGTGCTCGTTTGTAATTCACAAGTAAAACGTAATTAAAGCCATTTTTGACAGATAGTACACTGGTGATGAAAAGTGGATCACTTACGACAAGTCCATGCGAATATAGATCGTGGTCAAAGCTCGGTCAAGTCCGTAGACTGTTGTGAAACCAGCTATAAGGTTATGCAGCTTTTGTCACTGGGAAAAATCATCGATTCGGAATTTTGCTACTTAAATAGCTTATGTGACTCAAGAAATAAATTTAGAAAAAGCTCCAGGAATTAATAGATAGCGTAGCGATTCATTACGAAAGTCTCAAATATAACATATCTTACGCCACTCAGCAGAAAATTGATAGAGCTTAACTGAGAATTGTTAATGCATCAATCATAAAGGTAATGAAAATCTAACACTGAAAGGTCAGACAGTTAGATTTGCAGCTTTATAGGTTTTTTCACAATTATTTAGCTTGACGCTAGCTATAAGGTTGACATCAAGAGAGGACCTTCATTTCATAATCAAAATATGTAATGTAAAGTTCTGTCACACGTTATATTTTACACACGGACATAATAATTATGTTTATAAATATACGAATAAATAATAAGATACGAAGTAACGTTTCCCCCCGCCTAATATTAAAAACATTATTAGTTGTAATACCAAAAATACATTTTAGTTTGTTTTTTAAAAGGAATATTTTAGTTTTGTTTTAATTTTTTTATATTTCGTTCAAATAATTCTCTGAACACGAGAATAACGTTAATTTTATTTTGGCTTTTTTTTTCATGAATTACATGATGAATTTTTAAAATGAAAACCGACTACTGCGTTCTCCTTTTCTTATAATTTTTTTTTATGTTTTGTTATAATTTATTTTAATTTGTTTTTTTTTTCTCGGCTTATCGCCTATTTTCACCAAATGTGTTTTAGTGTACAAAACATGGTTGGCAGTAAATGGCGCTCGGATACTTCACCCGGCAATGACTACAGAGATATTGATAAGTGAGTTAATTTGATATTAAAGTATTTCACCTTGTACTCAAAGACTAATTACTTTAAAATTATTCTTATTAGACGTGTCTTAAATTTTGCTTTTGAAAACAGTTTGTAACTAGTGACATCGCCTAGACTCCCGATGTTTTAACGCCGCGGTGCTTTCTACGGTGCAATACGTTAAGACATCCTTGAGGGCTATCCCATTTTATTTTATTTTATCGTTTTCAAACTAGAAAAATGTTTCATTAACGCATAAGTTTCAATTTCGAAATCCTTCAGTGAAACATTGGTAGATTTACTTGTGTTCAGATTTTCGTATTCAAGGATTTACTTTAAGGATTTACTAAGTTTTTAAAAGTGTTTATATTATTTCTTACACCATATACGCACGCGTTCATTTAGAACACATTCTGGAGTGAGACGTAATATCGAAATGGTTGCGGGATAAATAAAATTATTAAGGCTTTGGACACCAACAGTCGTTATGCTGTGGTGATACATATTTTACACAATATACAACTAATTCGCCCTTTGTGTTATCGTATTAATGTAAGGCTTCCCATATAGTTTAGGGCGGTCTGAACGCAGTTGTATTTGAAAGTAAATTACTAACAAAAGACTGCAAGAGCGATAGGGTTTTCGATAACCCTTATTCTGGAGCACATCACTTGCTTTGCTACGATTTTCCGGATCATAATTTGATTTAAGTTTATGCAAACGCGAAATGCAAAGTTTTCGATGTCTATTTAACACTGATAAGAAAATATTGGACAACAATCTCGCTTATAATATAAATTCGCGTCTATAAAATAGTAAAACGAATAAAATTATGTAACTACTAACACCACACTTAACACGCTTGACTAAATTTAACTGAGCAATAAGTACTAACTTTTTTCTAAGTTTTCTTTCGATCATCAGCGAATTGTAAAAGTAACTAATATCATTGTGATAGTTTATCAAATATAATCACGTCGCGACACGCATACTGCAATGACCTCAACGAATTAAAATACATATATTTATGTTTTATTTCTCAATTATCAAAAAATAGTATTTTCAAACAATGATTGAATATGTCCTAAAATAAATAAATAAACAATTTGATATAATAATTAATATAACTCCACGATCGTACACTTAATAAGCATCCTAGCCGGCACGAATTTTTTATTGGTTCAGTTCTTAAATATAGAGCTCCAATTAGAATATCATTACGGTAAAAATACTTATTTAGTGTTTTGATTATGTCTAGAAATTAACAAATTATAAGATCAATGGCAAATAGCAACACTTTGATAACGGCTATTAGATCAAAGAAGGAAGAGGTTTCCGATTGAAACTATTTTCCGATATAAGTAACGTTTTAAACTTGTTTTTTTTTAGAATTCGGAATACGAAGACAGAATGTCGATTATACAATTAGCCAATACTAAAAAAATCCATAGGTATATCAATTTGTAATTCGTCTATAGATCGTATAGTGCGCTGAGTAAGTGCAACCCAAATTGCAGTTGCTACATAATAATATTCTTAACGTGTCTTTAATTACTAACTAATCCCATACTAACGTTAAATATGTCCCATTCTAACTTTGCTCGCGTTTAATGTATCCCGATTTTCCCATACTAACGTACTAATACCCTCTTGATCCATCTTGGATTTCGAATATTTTTACATTATACAGATGATACTTGTAGCTTGTTGTTTATTTCATGTAAAATAAAAATATATATTCAAAGATACAGGACAGATGCTGCTGATTTGTTATTAGATATTATGGATATCGCAATAAGCGCAAAGATATTTTTTTATTATTGATGTAAAAATTAGCGATCGGACATATAGTTCGCCAGGTGTTAAGTGATCACTGCAATCCATGACAGCTATAACCAACCTTAAAGTGGACGATTGTCTTGCTCGGAATCAGTCGCAGCGGAGCTGGTACTTTTGAGCACTAAATTCATTTACCTCATATATATTAGGCGTGGCGGTACGCAGAAGGGAACATGAACATGTTCGAAGGGAACATAAAATACAACTCGCAAGAGTTACTTCACATCAGTGATGACCTAGAGGTGGTCGGTCCAGCCCTGGCCTAACCAGCAAAATTTCCACTATCACTTAAGACTTAAAACCTCCACTGTTAGATACTATTTTTTTAAAATAATTATCTAGCTAACGTTTAGTTACCCTTGGTATAATATAGTATTTACGGTAATCGATAGTAATCAAGAGACCTACTTTTCTCATAAAAGGCAAAAGCGAAATAGGCTGCTGGTCCAATTGCTTATAGCTAGCTTATCAATAAAAATAATATTCTTACTCGTGACCGATGTTTTTCCATTAGGGAACTCAAGCGATGTAGCAGTAGGTACATAGGCAGGGTTGTATGTGCAACGTTTTTCAAACAGAACTTTTAATGCCATTTCAGAACAAAATTTATGATCACATGACCATTCATGTATTTTTTAACATTACTAACAATTATTAACAAGCGTGCACTTCATATCATAAATAATTTGATAAACCACTGCAACCCACAGCAGCTGCAACTTAAACTTGACAACTGTTCATTTCAAGGTCGGTCCCAGTGCGTTGCTATTCCTGAAAATTAAGTTGGCCGCCTCATTCATCTTAAAAAGGCAAAAGGTCTTTGACATTAGAAACAGTCATGGTACTTTGCTGGGTGAATTTCAATAAAAAAATGTCAAGAGAACACAGGAAAAGTTTCACCATCGATTGTGCAGAACGGAAGTCATTCAAATTTTTCATAAAATCATGATCACATCACAATGAAATCAAAATAAAAAAAAACGAATAAAATTTTGATTTACCCGATTTTAATTTATATACATTTAAAATTGTAATGAATTTTTTAGACCTGCATATTTCGCTTAATATTATTCCCAATCGTTTTACAGTTACGCTGTCGCCCCGACTCCCGATGCAACCGTTTCCATGGCGACTAATACCACCGCTGATTATTCTAACATCAGCAATGACGAAAGCGACAACCCAACCCCAAAGTCAAGCGCCAACGCCAGCTCAAGCGCCACACCCGAGCCTGGTGAGGTTGATATTGACACCATTTGATTAGCGGCGAACCAGTTCGCCATGCCGTACGAATTCGACGACAATGGCGACTACGACGACATCATGACTAACGACGATAGCGAAAACGACGGTGGCGACGAGGAGGAAGACGACGATGACGAGGATCTGTTCGACGAGGCGGTAAAGTACGTGGTCAAGAATATGGTCGAGGAAGTGGTCGAGGACGTGGTCAAGGACGTGGTCAAGGACGCGGTCGAGGCCGTGCTCGAGGACTTGTTCGAGGACGTGGTCGTGGACGTGGGCA
>DWHE01000481.1:0-10265 GCA_018247495.1 Satarupa nymphalis | reverse complement strand
ACAAACATAAAAAAAAAAAAAAAAAAACATACAGACGAATTGAATACCTCCTCCTTTTTTGGAAGTCGGTCAAAAAAAGGACGATTGTCTGTTGAATTAGGTTACAACGTTTCAGAGGTAATAGTAGATACTAACATTCTTGCTCGTTTGTTACGTGTACAAATAAAAAAGGTATGTACATTTAAAAGCGAAATACGTACTTCGCCAATGCGGCCATATTCTGTAGCGGGAACTTTAAGTAGGTACGTACGATGCATATTCCCGGCACATGACGTTTCCCGCGACCGTCCGCCTTGTTTGCCTCTTATGAAGATAATGCCTTTATGTTGTACTCTTTTCTTTTTGGTCGTTGAAAATAGTTTTGTACTCAACTAGCTGCGCCCAACAGCTTCACCCGCGCGGAGCTGAACGCCCTGTTTTTTACTCTTCGTAAAATCCATTACTGGTGTCTACTGTCTATATCAGAAAAGGCAGTATATGACAAACTTTAAGTCAATAGGTGTTGTAGTTTCGGAGACAGTGGCAAATCACTTATAATTAAATACATTTGTATCTATATTTCTTAAAAATAATCTAGCTCAGTTGAAGTAATGATTTGAAATATCAGAGTTATTTTACTTGCCTGTTAATTCGAATGAAAACAATTGAACCGCGACAAAAGAACAATTTAACAAAGATGAATGTATATTACGTTTAATTCCTCTAAAAGGTACTCCTATACATAATTATCGTATATAAATACTAAATTTAATTTCATGCTCACTGAAACCTACGCAGTATAGACAACAATCACAACGTGCCGCAACGTAACGCAGATTAGAATTAATTCCCATGCAATCCCATGAAACCTTGAAAGTACTAGACAACCGTTTACCTCGTTCTCCTATGTAAATAACAAATTGTGTAACCATAATAACATGCTATATAATAATAAACTGTGTTGCTCAGGAATGTTTGTTAAGTCTGTTTGTTTAACAGATTGGATGGAGCGCCAATCACACGCGTCTGTATAACGCGCGAAAATCCTTAAGCGAGTTGATCTCGTAGAGAAATGACATTGCTTATTTACGATGTAGGTATATTATTTATACACAAAATTATTAATAAAAATGCAACAACAAAAATTTTATTAACTATTACATTTAAAGTAACTGAAAACTTAAAAAATAAATTGATCTATATTTGTCAACGCCCTGGTCATTGAACTAAAAACAGATTAAAATTTCAATCGATAGATATTTGATACATCGCTTTTATTCGCTGGGACGATTTCCGGAGAGTAAACATCTCCATTCCAAAAAGAACATAGGTAAAGGCACACACGGAGTTAAGTGTTTTCCACGATCCAGACGCACTCAGTAGAAAATTGATATAAACCTGTTGTGGGCCCCCGCTCCGTTTGCTCAGGCGACTACGTTGACTTGTTTGCCCCGCCACATGTGAACTGCACCTTATAACACAATAATGTAAGACCCATATTGAATCAGTGGGAACAGAAGCCGGAAAAATCCACCCCGTACAGGTCTTGAGTATAAATGTCGTAGAAAACAAGTAGTGTGAAATAACGCGAGCTCACGTGGAACATTTGCATGCATATTTTAAATATTTAAGCTTGCGTTTGCTTTGGGAGCTTTTTATCAACCTGCCTCACGTATGTTGGATATAAAGTGAAAATATTTCGTTTTCTGCAAAATATTTACATTCGATATCATATACATCTGTTCTGTTACAACCGTTACGAATAAAGTTCATTTATCTTAAACCGCAAAACTATTAATCCGGCTCGAAGGACCAAGATTGAATTCACTCCAAAAGGATCAAAATTCTGTACGCTCGGAGAGAAATGTCCGAGTAACGAAGACAAATCAAAGTCTCGGTGACCTGCCGGTGCACGGATGGACACCCTCTAAGACACGAGACAGAAAGCCATTAAGTCGAGATAGTGGTATTTATCTTTCTGTCCCTCGTCCACCTTGAGGTAGATGTTTTCTATTAAGATCCATTCCCGAAGGTAAATTCACTTTACAGAAGAACAACCACGCAAACAATGCGTTTTATTTTTATTAAGTAACTATATAAAAGTTACGCGATGTTATTATTTTATCCTACCCGATGTAAATGATCACTGCATCCTATGACGACAATAAGCAAACCAGACTATTGTTCAGTTCAGGGTCAGTTGCGTCGCTATTCATGTGACCTAAGTTGGTCGCCTCATTTATATGAAACATGCCAGCACCCACACTACAAATGGTACAACTAGTCTTCACAGTAGAAATTGGCAAATTATTATAGGTAAGTAAAATATAGGGCAATACAAAAAGTTTTTTGTGTCCAAAACCCGAAATGTGAGTCATATTGTCATTGAATTTCAGGTTGCGTGTATCGCGTGCCTGAAACATTTATAGCGTATGTATGCAAATAGCCACCCGGGCTATTTATTGAAAGAACACGTCAACTCTCTGTGGAAAAATCGCCAAATATAAATGGCTAATTCTGAAGGAATGTGGTCGAGGAAATGGAACACAAAACGAGATGGTAACGTGTGAAAAAAATTATATGGCGTTTAAATAACAAACGGTTGTACAGCTCCAGTTTACGTGGCGTTAAGTGACCACTACAGCCCATAACAACTGTAACCAACATCAAGTTGGACCATTGTTCATTTTAGGGTCGGTCACAGCTGCAGCTGCGTTGCTATTCTTGAGAACTGAGTGTCGCCTCAAATGTCCTAAGCCTCCGGCACCCACATCAATTTTTAGTTAAACATTTTAATCTAAACACGACTCGCAAGAGTTGCTACACAGCAGATATCTCTGATAGTACCATGTCAGTCGAAATTGCATAGGTTATACCAAATTTTACAGATGTATTATTTAAACCTTGAGTGTAAATATTTCGAAGTTGTAATAGCAAAGATGAAAAAAAAACGAAAACCAAAGTGAATTGTTTTGTTCAAGTAAATGCTACATAATTTTTCCATCAATTGAACGTATGTAATTGAATATAAATAGCTAAACAGTGTTCTAAATATTGTAAGTACGATTTTTATTTATACAAGACGTATCGATGTGATGTAAAATAGAAGCAAGGTGCAATAGTTTTTTGGGAAAGATTTAAATTTTCAAAATAGAGGTATCAGAACTTTTACACTTTTTAATAAAATGTTTTTTAGCGCCACGATCCTCGAATACATGCTCACATTAGTTACAAGCAATTACATTCCAGCTACTTTTATAAAAACCACAAATATAAAATGTTCCAATTCCCAAGCATGACTCACTACTAGTGTTACCAAATGTTTTAATTTTTTTGAGACGTCTTAAAAACTAATACGTTTTAGTTCTTCTAATTTAAATAATACATTTACGATCACTATACTAGTGTTAATAAAAATAAATTTAGTTCAAAAATACAACCTACATTGAAATAAAGAATTGTAGAAAAGTCTCTGAAGGAAAGAGTAGGGGATAAATACAGTACAATTTACGTAGCCAAGAACAATTAAGTTAGTGATGTGTAATAAGTACACAGAAAAGGTGAGAGAAAAGACGGTAGTTTTCTTCTTCTTCTAAATTTCAAAGAGTAATCGTCAGGAATTACAGTAAATGTAAACCTTTTGTCTTGTAAGTATCAATCAAAATAGTTTACCCATTTCATTTTAGGTAATACAATTGTTTAAGAAAAAAAGACTTATGAGTGCTGCAGTAACAGTAAAAAAATACAAGGTCGCGGATATGTCACTGATTGCAAAATTACATTGAGCTTAAATATGAATAATCATTATTTTCGTCAAGTAAAATAAAGTAATAGTTATAACAACATTGTACCTATTTAAAATGGTTTCTTAACTAAAAGTGCTAAAGGGCATCCAGTATACTTGGTAATTGGTTGGTTGGGAAGGTTGATAGGTTAGTTGGGTAGGTAGGTTGGTTGGTAGTGATCAATATAATTAACCAACGTACAAAACTTACTATTGTCTAGTAAGATTGCTATTCCGTATATGCTTCAAAGTACTACATAAAAAATACATTTTGAAATTTATCCTCTTTTTAAAGTCTTCATACTTGGAATCACTATTTACTGCGTACATCGTGTAAAACGACCTTCCACGAATAACAAAGCCTTTTGCATAATATCGATTGCTAGAAATGTGAGAACGAATCGTAATTTAAAATTTGTATTACTTTTTATTAAAGATTCATTCTTTCGCGGCCTTGAACTAAATAGTTTCTCGTCGTAATAAACTTTGAGGTTTACATTTAGCGTTTGGATAAAACAGAACAAGGTATTTGATCATTCCATGAGCATTCGATTTTCAAATATCATCACGTTCATAATTTATTTATACCTAAGAAAACACGTCAACAATGCAAACAAGCATTATTTTTTTTATTTAAAATCTCTGGGCACGCTGCTGTAAATTGCGTACAGTAGCAGAATATAAAACTCTACGGTATCCTTACACGTAAGTGTTAGTGAGTGTATACCTACGCTAGTAAATACTATACAATTCAAGGTTATAATTACAGATTTCGTTAGTTTCTTCATTTGACATTGACCCTTTGATATTTTAACCTTAGAATTACTTCAACAGTAAATTATCTTTGGAACATATTAAAATTTCATTACGCTGATACATTTCATGTTCTATTTTTAAATATTTTAAAAATCATAAAACGAATACAAGTTTCACTTTCAACCATTTTTTTAAATGAAATTAAAGCTTCGAGTATAAAGGCTATATTTAAAATTAGAATTGTGAGTTCTGGATTGGCAAGTAGGTACGCTACGCTGTCAACTGAGTTACGTAGTGGTTTTAAAACGAAAGCTATTCAATGTAGCTATCAGTATGTTAATTTGCGAAAGTATATTGTTACAAGATTTTAATTATTTTAATAGTGGATGTTGCTTGCAAAATATACTCTCATAGTCCTTACTCGCGGATTGTTAGGAAGTCGTTAAGTCTTATTATTCTAACGCTATTCACAATCAACATTATGATCAAACGCACGAAAGCAAGTAATTTTCACGTATCACGTAAAGACATTATTGGAAACATGTACGAAAATAGACCATTCTAATGGTTTACCGTGAGTCATCACTAGGGTTACCCAATGTACCTCACAACATGGTGTAAACTATACGGTTCAATGCATCGTGATTCAACATAACCCCTGAATCACCTGGACGATGAGAGAACATGGAAAATGCATTCAAAAAACGGCAAGATTATTCGAAACATTTTGAAAAGAAATCGTGTTCCGCCAATTCATTTATGGGTATATCAATGTCCTTAATGGAAGTGTATGACGTTGAGTCATTAGTTTTAAAAGCTTCTTATGAAATCGGTCACTGAATGCTTAAGGTTACGAAAATATTCGTCGAATTGTTAATGCATTTTTCATGCGTGAAATTTGATTGGGACTTCCCGCTTTCCACTTTTGTACCAATAAAACAACAAGTGAAACAGTCAATTTTGTATGGCGTTCCATTTAAATAGAATCCAAGAAATAACAAAATTACCCAACTTATATTTAGAACAGGTAAATCAATGTGACTGTGTAACGTATAGGGATAATTTGTTGAATTTTCCTCAACGAGCTATAAATAGACGTTAAATGTCAGTCAAAGGACTGTGTTACTAAATTACAATGACTGTAGCTTTTTTTTAAATAAACCTAAATTGCTTCCATATAAGTATTCCGTATAAAAAATAGAAATACGAATGTCCGTTACGTTTTCGTGAAATGTTGTTTTGATCCACATACCTAGTATTTTACAAACAAAGTTGTGGTAAATGCATTATTAATTATTATAATCATCATTTGATAGGTTATTTTTGTTTGTACGGATAATATTATGAGCAATGAAAGAAGACAAGTTTTTGCTGACGGTTTCGCATTTTTTTTTGCCTTACAACTTACATTGCTATTTCCGGAATATGTTTATTCTTGATTTAGATCAAGTATCTTTAGATTTTAAAAGCAATGTTTCAATCAAATTTAAAATTATCAATTGTTATGAAAATAATATTGCATTTTTAGACATAATCAGCGAAAATTGATTCTGAATTTCAAGGAACAATGGACACTTAGTAGTAAATACTATATTTTGTATTATATGTTAAACAATGACAAAAATAAAATGAACTTGACTATACAAAAGATACAAGAATAATAAATCGATTGCCATTTAACACATCAGTGCTAATCCTGGCTATAATTGGTTCACGCTATTAAGACCCATAATATACTCCTTATATTAAAGGCGTAAGGTTAAAAATTGAATAAGCAATTAATGCTAAATATACCATTGATATACCTGGAATCGTACTATGACACACTTGACGGATGGACAGAGATTTTTCTGCAATGATTCTTGTTATATGTAAATTTTTGAATCACGTCCGGCAGTTGTTTCGCGAAATGCATTTAGTACTAACTTGAAAACGGTTCTACGAAGAATATGTTAGAAAAAAACGTTGCATTATTACTAATTTTAACTACTTTCCTGTTTTAGACATTTAAAAAAGATTTTACAAAAATTACCTAAATCGATAAAAAGAAAGAAACAAAATGAATAATATAAAATAAACCAAGTAACGTATATAGTTTATGTTAATTTAATAACAAAGCGCCGATTGATTTGAACGTTTGACAAAGGTGTATATGTAATCAAATATTTTGAATTTAATAGGAACTTAATGTGCTTCCGATATTCAGTCTACATACTTAGAATTGTATGAATCTAATGACCTTAGGGAATTTACACTTCTCTGAACAAAAATACACAAAGGAGCTGTAAATAGCATGCTGTCTATTATTTACTGTTAAGTCAAATAAGTTACTCTTCGTTAAAAATCTTTTGTTTGTCAAAAGTACATGAAACTTGTACGAAAATAATTGCATGTATCGTCACTATTTTCAGAGATCAATTTTCGATCAATATATCTTTCATAGTATCTGTAATTATAATTAAGATTCTAACATGTATTTCTAATGGCAAATGTTTTTTTTTTTCAAATAACTTTTTAGGCATTTAAATTTATTTGCCAACTAGTCAAAAATATATTGTGTCTACGATTTAAATTAAAATCTTCGTTTAGTTTTTTAAATATTATTGAAGTATATCATAATTTTAAGTAAAGGTTCATAAGTCTTCATAGAGTTGCGTAATGCGTTGTTTGTTTATTTTCTATCCGAATAAGGGATCGTCAGAGATCAAAACGAACATAAATCAACAAGCGGAAAAAAATTTCAAGCGTAACGAATATCATAGAGTAGGTACCTTTTTCTACCCACGGATAGAAAGCGTTAAAACATTTTGTAATAGGGCTGTGACAAAAAAAAATATTTCGAAACAAATTAAGCTATGACACCGCGACGGTAAGACCTTAAAATGTTATTGTTCGTCTGTATGTATTTTTTGCTATTGCGTAAATGAAAATTATTAAAACTCAATTTTCATTTATCCATTAAGATAGACAAAGCCTTTGTTTGCTAACAATGAGTATTTTACGTAAATAATTATAACAGAATTGTTAAACACTTTTCACCTTCCCATATGTTGATTAGGCGTTTTGTCTAGCTTAAAACATTCATTATATTATTGTTAAAAATTGTAATAGTTATCTCAGTTTTAAATCAAAAGTAATTTTTTTTTCTAACTTTAATTTTAAATTTATCATTTTATACATACTTTCTTTAAATATCTTATCAATATGGTAAGAACGAAATGACGTAGCAACCCTAACAGGTTTTGTTTTTTAGCAGTACTTACGAATATAAATGTAGTAAAAAACACACATTCGTCATCTGCGAGGGGCCTGATCTCTTGCCTGGATTAGCGGGATTTATAACGTTTCATGACAATTTGATACTCAACAATGCTCTAGCATCTTACGTAAATGTTTATTGACTAAAATAATATTAAATATTTAAAAAAGGATTATGATTATAAATAAATACTTGCTCGTAAAAGTATAGCAAAAAACACCTTGGTGTCAAAAAGTAAAGTCAATAATCAATTTTAAGATTTGTTGTAAGAAAACTACATCTAACTAAAAGGTTTTTAGAAATATAGATAATAAACAACTATTATCTGCTGAGTTATTGTCGATCTCTTAAAATATACATGTCTATTTATATAGATATGTATCTATATTTATATATAGATCTACCATTGAAATTTTTTTAACGTCGTTCGTAATAATTCTTTAAAAAGGAAAATTGTTTTTTTATTAGTGTTCATATAATATTTCACCAGTATTCCCCTTTTCCCAGTCTGTAATCCAAAACCTACGCAAATTCACAAACGACGAACAGAGTAATGAAAATAAAATGAGAAATAATTCCATTGCTTGTGACGTCAACGCGTTGACCGGAGACCGACCTCGTTGAAGCGTTATGGAAATTAAAGACATAAATTAAATGAAATATGTACCTAGACGCCTTTTTGTTGCTTTTATGTATTTGGAAGGCGATAAATTTTGATCATCATAAGTTGGAGTAATTTTGAAATTAACTAAAGTGATGTATGCTAGTATATTATGATTTATTCATTCATAATAACTGGTGACAGTATTGGTTGTCACAGCATTTGGTGGTATCCTAACACCAGATGAACTGCATGCCTGTTCACTAGTATACAATATAAATAAACGTGAAGTGGCTACGCAAATCACGGCATTTCTATCACAGCCATATCTGCTGTGAAACAAAGGGTCAAAGTTGTATTTTGATTTGAAGAATGGTACCGGCGTAAACGGGTCATATCTATATGATAACTAACTTTGTTCTCATTACCAAAAATGATGGTTACTCGACTTACTTCCTGATGGCCGGTTTCTTCAACTCTGGAATCATTCCTTCATCTTATGGATTGGAATAAGTATCATGGATAACTTTTGCGTTCAAAAACATATTACGCGGCATACACTTTGGTTATTGAGTTTAGATATTTTCCAGTACAATATGCGTGTAGTCCGATGGTTTTCATTTGACTTTTTATTCGTGCAACCCCACACAAGTCGCCTTTCAATTAACGGCATAGAGATTTTCCGCGTCGACGGTCGTAATCCAAACTCGTCTGAGGGTAATGGAACGCGAAAACTCTTAAAAAAATTAGAAATGTGCACCCACTGCTTGTTTGAAGTGCTTCGCCTTTTGTAATGAAGCCGTTCATAATATACAATTTTTAAACAACACACAGACAGGTACAATATTACCGTTCGGGAGTGTAAGAGATAATTGTTTTTTGTAAAAAATGTGTGAAAGAGATAAAAAAGCGAAAATCTAAACCGATCGACCTTCAACAGAACAATGCTCAAAATTCAGGCTTGTTGCTGTTACCGCCGCTGCAAGGATCACTTAACAATGGATTAGTTGTTTGTCTCTATCTACTCTTATTCCAAATAATAAATATAACCAACCAAATCTTATCTTTATATAAATACGAATGTATCGTTGTTTGTCGTACCGCTCATCTAATTGTGATAAAACTTTTATAACTTGTTATGCGAACGCCCGCGAAGTTTTTCGAGTTAGTGTAACTATTTTGCAATAGATGGCGCGCAGCCTGTTATAGATTCATAGAGTTAAGTGATAATTACAATACTAACATTTTTGGTAATAACACTGCCAGTCCAAACCAAACTTTTTTTTTGGACCACAACGAATGGTGCATGTTAGTAATGTGTTATAGCCATGCTTTGAACGGTACTGAAACTTATGCCAACTTATTCACACTAAAAATGCTAACATTTTAAATTTAAGGCTACGCAAAGGTGACGCGGACTACTAGACTTATAAATGGTATAAGGCAGGGGTTCCCAAACTGTGCGCCGCGGCGCCTAGGTGCACTGTAAAAAGTAAAAAGAGGCGTCGTGAGTGACTTAATTCTGAATTCCTATAATTATAATAAAAACTATTTCCATATTGAGGATGTTTTTAGTTTTGTGCCCATCTATTTATTTATTTCGACTGTATATATTTCAAATAGCTAGCGTAAGGCGTCGTGACAAAATACTAAAGTTGTAAGTGCGTCGCTGGCTGAAAAAGATTGGGGACCACTGGTATGAGGTATTGAATTATTTTTGCAATAATTAATTTAAGATGCTAATGGTTAAAATACCAGCTCAATCTTAACTTTGTAATTGCGCTCTCGTTACAAATTAATATTCGACACTCGTTCTCCCTTCTGTAAAAATGTTAAATTTGAAATCGGGAAATAATAACTCTGAGCGTCTCAATCAATATTCTCCT
>DWHE01000480.1:0-10268 GCA_018247495.1 Satarupa nymphalis | reverse complement strand
GATTCATTCCTCCATAGGAATCTCAATCTTTTCTTTGGGTAATGTTTGCAATAACACATTTAACTGATTCTCCAATGGTCCAGCCTTTTGAGAAATGTTTTTTAGATTTTTTTCCACTTGTAACAAATCTTGGTTTATAATTTCCATGTTCTGAAATATAAAAAGGAATATTTATTTATTTTTATTTTATTCTGCTTGCCGGAATTTTTAAGCGTTGATTGGTAGAGAATTCCAACAGGCGAAACATCCACCCATTGTAATTTAGTAAAATAGGTTAAATAAATAAACAATAAAAAAGTTAAATAAATAATAAAAAAGTTAAATAAACAACCGTAACAGCTTTATCATAATTACATTTACGAATAAGACTTTTTGATCCTAACTAAAGTAACAGTATTCCCTACCTGTATCATTGAAGTATACAGGTGTTTAAAACTTTTGTCATTGTATCGTATAAAACCACTAACATTTGATTCAGTATCTGACTGCATAGAAGTCATTCTTAATTACTTTATGAAAATCTAGTATTACTATCAGCATAAAAAGACTAAAAGAGATTTGCAATAACTTCTTTTAGGAAATTTCGTATAAAATTCAGGGAATACTTTTCTATTACAATTGTCATCTTGACAGTGAAGAAGTCGTCTTAAAATTATTATCGACTTAAATTTTTACTGTTAAACTGTTTAACAATATCTAAATTTAACGTTTGTGTCAAATATTAACTTTCTATTTTAATTTGAATTGATGTTTATATGGAAAGAAAATTATTTTATTTTCGTGGTATTTGATTTCTAAACGAACTGCTAATGTCAATGTCAACTCACTTCGAATGTCAAGTTCACATTTTTTTTGCAGTGAAACTTCGATCTCGGTTGGGATATACGACCAATCAGAGCATTTATTCTTAACTCAAAGATTCACTATTGGTCAGATTCAGCTCATCCTGTTCGCTCAATGACATCAAGAACTACAAGTATGTACTGCAGTGAGACGTAGAGCAGCACAATATTTTAAATAATATAAAATAAAATGATAGAATTATTGTGATCGTAGTGATGGAACATCGAGTAATGTGCCGAATGGGTGTACGTAACGCTTTTCAAAGCTTTCATCTCGTAATACCATATAGATATATTATTTTCGAGAAATCCTTTTTGCGGGAAACATAATTTTCTATTTTTGGCAGAAAAATACTGTCTACGATTTTTTTGAACATTTATTTTACGAAATAAGTGGTAAAATTTAATGTAAATGCATATTTCAAGTACACGAGAACGATTTTTTCACTACGCTCTGTCGTTCAAGAGAAGGCAGTGTTTTTGTCGGATTAATTTTCACAGGACAGTAGAGATCATAATTAATTAAATTAAGAACACAAGTAAATATAAAACTACCGAAAGTCATTTATCATTTTTTACATAATTGTTAGATAATTAACTTAAGTGCCTTTAATTTTTTAGATATTTTTGTTACATATAAATTTATTTTCGGCTTATTATTAAAGTATAATTTTAAGAATTTTGTTGAAATATTCTAATTATTTGAAATCTGCAATAAGCTGTATATATCTAAGATAATAAAGCTATATTTAGTAAGCCAATGTTAATCAAAAGACTTATGAAACATCCCTGATTTTATTTAACAAATAAGGTAAACTCTTATTCACACTTCACAATTCGTTCTTGAGCTTATGTTATTTATCAATACCATTCTATTATTAACAATGTTGCATTTAGATGGCTTTAACAATCCCTTTAAATTGTTATTGGCCACTAACATATCTAATTGGGTTAGTCTTCACACAAAAAAGCATATATTACATATAAAATTGAAGTATGTACTTAAATTAAACCACATTAAAATACATTTAAAAAAATGGAATAAAGACATTATTATCTCTTTAATTTGTTATAAATTCAATACTTGTCGGCTGATTAATATTAAGTTTTTGGTTCATGAGTTATAGGAAGAGCCCATAATCCGACTGATAAATTGCCAATTTTTTTTACACCTTATGTTCAATAATCATGCTGCTTTTTTAGCATTGAAACAAAGGCTTGAAAATCAATTTCAGGGTTCTTAAAGGTTGAATAGGAAAAAATGCCATAGTCTGACACTTATGGTTTTCTTCTTGGCTATATAGTCAGTTGGTGATAGGTGATAATTTATAGTGCTATGACATTGGGTCCTTCAAGAAGAGTGCTAAAAAATTTCTTCAAGGCCAGTAGCGCATTTGTGATTCCTTTGTTGTTGCACATGTTCATAGCTGACAGTGACCACTTGCCATCAGGTGTTCTGTAAGCCTGGATATCAGATATACATAAAAAAAAATCACACCAGCTGTTGTCCATCACTTTACAATCTGTGACTTTTATCAATCAAACAATTGACGAATAGGTCCTATGTGTATAGATCAGATTAAGCTTACTTAAATAAATACCTAATCAAATAATAGGAAAAAATGCCATATCACTGTCATTTTCGTTTGATTTGATATAACATCTTCATTTGTATGTTTGTGACTCCAACAATGAAAATGTTTTTAGTGCAACTTCAACAGAATGTACATAATGGGAAATTACAAATGTTTGCATCAGAGCCAAAAATCCACATGAAGTAAAGTTAGGATAGAAAAAATGATCAGTTGATAAAAAAATAGCAATACCATATTTGTTAAAATGATTACTTTATTTTTATGCATATTACGACGTAATTATTTCACATATAATTAATACTTATTCACATATAATTTATAATTAGGGTATCTAAATGAAACTATACATGTCTTGATCATATTCTGTTCACTTAGTTCTCCAAGTTTTTATTAGAAACCCTTTTTGTTCATTTAAGCTTAAATAACTCAAAGCTGAATCTTCAGTTGAAGTTTTTTATGCAATATCTTGTATTAGCTAAAATTAGTGTCTCTGGTACATACACAATACAAGCAAAATTGTGCACTTGTGCATTGGTGAATAGTCCGTATTAGGCGTCAGTAGGTCGGCGGGCGCCGCCGGCCGAGCTGGCGTCGCGACGTCGCGGCCACCCTCCCCCTGCTTCCCTCGTCTCTATCAGTCTCTCATAAGTAGCAACCCCCTCACATCCACTGCCTAACTGCCAGTAGCAGTTCTATTTCAGTCTTTAAGTTGAATACGACGCGTTTCTTTCAAACGAATTTTACCACTTATCAAACGGTTTTTGTTTCTGATAGTTTATACGAAAATGAAATCGATTCCGTGAAGAGACATGTCAGAGGAACACGACGTTGCGTGTGCAAGTCGTGAACATACTGATGAGAATAATAGCAAAGACTGTGAGGAGAACGGTGATAAACTCGACGCAGTAACTAAGGACAGTAACGAAGAATCAAATGCTGTACACGACGAACCTAGTGCCAATACGCAAGAAGATACTGCAGATAGTGCCATAAATAATGAACCAAGTCTGAATAGTGAAGTAAATGACGAAGAAGGCTTGTGTAGTGTGCAAAGTATTTCGAAAGGGACGCTCAGCTGGACGCTCGTAGGGAGAGTCTTTAACGTGACATGGAAAATAACAGGACCTGTTACCCCGAAGGACTACTTAGCGATATGTCGCGCAGGTAAGTGTGTCTGCGTATTAGCTAATCTGATATATTGTATATATTTTTTTAAAGCAAGATTCCGAAAAATCCAAGTATACAAATATGGATTTCTCTGTCTGTGTATTATATATTTAAATTTTTTCATTGGTATAAGAGTAGCAAACGGACATGCAGTTCCCCTGGTGTTAAGTGATCTCTGTAGCCCATGACAACTGTAAACTATAACCAACTTCGAATTGAACTATTGTCCATTTCGAGATCGGTCACAGCTGCGTTACTACTCCTGAGGACTAAGTTGGCCGCCTCATTTATTTAAAGCGTGCCGGCACCCACATCTTTCAAACTGAAACAAAACTCGCAAAAGTTGCTTGGCAGCAGAAATAGGTGTGGTGGTGGTACCGCCCCGGTCGAACCTGGATAGGTTCAACCTGTATAATTTGCTGAATACGATAATATCATGTTATGTGAAAAGATATTGCTTTGTATTATTCCCAACATTTTCGTTTCATTTGTACAATGTTCTGTACTACAACAAAAGCCGTTATGGAATATTGTTGATTAAGATACTGGAGATGCAGCATTACTCGCCGAAAAGTTTTAATTGCATGAGCTTTTTTGAAGCGAAAGGAGAAACCTTTATTTCGCCATCTTATTAAATTCATTACTTTAATGTCACGTCTCGATTCGTTACGTATCTTTATTACACGTCATTTAATAATACCACTTCAGTAATTTTTGTATGAATAGCGTATGTATTGGTGGCGTATTGGAAAACCATAGGTCATTGTCATTGGGAAGGGAAAGAAAATCTGTCACCAACAGGTACCAAGTCTTTAAGTGTTATTATAATAATAGTGTTTCCATCGTTATATCATCTAAATTAGACATAATTAGTGAGTATATACAGTGATTAAGGATTGGTCATAAACCTCTTCAACAACCTCCACTGGAACGGCCTTGCGGAATAGCTTCATACCTCATACCTACAGGACCAGAGATAATCGTGACAGTCAGTTGAAATACACCTCACTAAAGAGGCTCTATAAGGATCTGTACACAGTGCTTTGATTTTGTTTGTCACGGTACAATACATAATACACCCGTTGCCACTGTGCGAAACTGTACCTTTTGAATCAGAATTCCATTTGCCATATTCCAAGAAGTCGTCTGTCCAGTAAAATCGAATGACGATGCCCTTTTTTGCTCACCTCAGTAACGTTTCCTCACCCCGGTAAGGCTGTGGTCCATAACCACTATAACTGTAAGAGCCGCGGTGTCAGTCCGTTTATTGCATTAATTGACAACAGGAAGCGCGTCTCCCCCTATCCCCTCCAAGATAAAGCACCTGAGCGGCTCGTACGTAACTGTAAGTTAATCACTATATTAGTTGGTCACGACAAGTTTAGATTAACCATATACAATTAACATCCGGTAAGGTAGCTTGCCATGTTTGGAGATTGTGGCACCTTCAACCAATGTTAATTAAATTGTCGGTTAGATTTTCAAAGTAATTTCCAAATTTGTTACAATTAAATAATAAATACCCAAAAGAATTTTAAAATGTAATTGATAAATCATACATGTTTAATTAAGTTAGCTGCATTATGCCATTGCTGCACCAATTTACGTTGAATGACGCAGTTTGATGATATGATTTTATATGAAGCTAGTCTGAACTTATGGTTTCGCACTTAACGAACTCTTGAGACAGTGTAGCAGTTTACCAAGACAGGCCCATAGTCAGCAGTAGTGTTATTAAGTACGAAATTTACGAATTAAAAAATTGATATAAGTTTAAGAGCTCTTGCAACAGCTTTGTAAGGTTTATCTTTGTTGAAATCTAGCCGGTTAAGCAAGATTTATTCTGTAACTTTAAAAAATGTGTCCGAATAGTTAATTTGGATCATTTATAAAAGGTGTGATATGTTTGTCCGTTTAAATTTCGTGTGGAGTGAGGACTCGCGGATCGTCGCACTGCGGTTGCGGTCTACCGCTTGCACTATTTGTTGGAAGGTACACTGCACTGCATTCCGAGGATCTAAATCGAACTAACTGTCCCAGAGTAGATCTATATGAAATTGAGAATAAATACTGTTTATCTTCTTCCACGACACGATGCGAGCATGAATATGAATTTTATAACCGGTATTTTACGAAATTTTTATATTTATAATATTCCGTTTCAATCGTTTTGTTGTCTATAAACTATGTATTGTTAAGACAAATCGCGAAAAGTTTTGTATATTGACGTAAAAATTATAAACTTTGTAGGAACTGCATTGTAAGGTGTAAGCATAATCGACTAGCCACGTCGTTCCCCCCGCACAGTGACGAACGCTAGTGTATTTTATATCCCAGAGTTATTACAATATATTTATATGTATTTATTTTAATCGAAGTTTTCATTAAGCAACTTTCTCACAAAAACATCAAAAACAGTAAATTGGTTGCCCCGAAGTGATCTGAACTCGCAACCTTTTGATCTGGAGTCGAAAGAAATACAGTCCCAACAATTTTTTAAACCTTAGTTGTTTACCAATAGCGAAGTTTACCTTTTAATATTTCAGTATTATTTCAGTCACCACTCACACAGAAATAATGTATAGCAGGCGAAAATTTTTAGCTTTCTTAATTTTTAATTCTTCTGAAGAACGAACAGTTTAATTTTAATCGATGCTGCAAACTTTTTCTTTCGCAGTAATAATAATAAAACTTGGGCGTGGGCCACTTAAGAAATAAGTTAACCAAAAGTCGAATTGTCGCCGCCGTATATTTTTGCGTGTCGATAAACTCAACGGACTTTTTAAAGTTCAAGAAAGTGCAATCGTCGCCCACGCGCGCATAATTATGCCTTCATGAGCTCCCGGGCCGGTGCGCTGCGCCGTATCCTGCAAATTGATAACCGCTTTTATTGCTTAACACACCGTTTTATCGCCACTTACCAGTATTCGAGTTGGGTCAGATGAGCCGATCTTTTACAAAAACCTCTCAGAACTGACCGATAATCGCTTCACTGCCTTAAACGCGTGGGCCCGTGACTGAATTTACAATGCCACTTAGTGAAATGTTGTGCCAGATAGCCGGATAATATGGCAACAAACGATTTTCGGATCATATTGCTCTGAAGCTTTCTAAAGCAAAGTTTTTAAAATTAATCACGTACTCTGCTTTTTTTTAATTTCGACTTTTTTAATGTCACGATGCCTCTAACTTTATGTGACAACTAATTGTAACTTAACATAACTTTGTGTGATATGTACATTGTAAAAAGAAATGTGACGAATGCATATTTATTTCAAGATTTTAGATTGGCTATATACCTACGTGTCGAGTCATTACATTCAAATGAATTATCGTGGCTAACTTCTTCCGTCCGTTTTTCTAATAGTATTCAGCGACTTCGGATTGCATCGGTAAATCTTTAGATTAATGATCTTTTAGATCTACGCAACTTTCGGCTTATGGTTTCTTATGTTTTGGCATTTGACAAACATTTGCGTATGTCCGTCCAAACGAGCTCGAACATAAACCGATTGTAAACATTATGAATATTAATTAGCGCTCCCAAAATTGTGACCAACTCTACCCATATTTGCGTGGTAGAAACAAAGGAGCGACGTGTGGCAACGTCGCGCGCTTGTTTGCCCGTCTGTTACATAAACCACTTCTGTGACAACAGCCCACTTCGGATTGGTGCCTGCCTTTCACCGACCACCGTTGCCTGTAATTTCTTTATCCGACCCATTGCGTGACTGTGGACAATGCAACGAGTCCCTGAGCCTTTCGAAGTCTTTACATGATTAATTATAATTGCAGCCGCTGTTCTTGTTTCCTGCAGTAGCTGATTCGATACATCAACAATAGACCCTTAAATTACCAAATTTCTGAAAACCATAATAAATGACGCACTAAAAATTATCTTTTGTGAGAATCACAAGACTCATTTCATACACCAATCGTCTAGATGATATCTACGTGACAATTTTAGACATTAACTTATAGTAAAGTTTAATACGCATGGCTTCATTTACAATAGGGCTCCGTGGGTGAATGATAGTGAAACTACCTGCCAAACCAAAGGTACCAATTAGTTTGATACCCGGATGGGGATAATTAATTTGGATATAACAGATGAATGTTTGTTCTCGGATGATTGGTGTGTGTGATTATATGTTTTGCGTCCACGTCACTCGCGACGCGGAATCTTACTGTTGTGGTGTGAGTATATTAGGTATTTTTAGGCATCTCTTTTCCATATAAAATTCTATTCAACCAATTTTACTGTTTACCAAGATAATCAATAACTTTAGTCTGCTAAGGACGCAAATCGAAATTGTTACTGAGACCGATACTACATACTCTCGTCTATTATGAATTCTTATACACGTCAAGAGGGTAGCGTGACAAGAAAACTCGACTAGTTAAAAAAAGCATCGCAACGCAATCGCAACAAAACGAAAAAGTGCAATGAAATTCACCAAATTGCATTTCCACACAATTGTTGCGATGACAGAGTTAATTTTTGTGCCAAGTCATCCTATAAATATAATACTTGTCATTTTTAACTCGCCCTGCATCCCGTTACCAGTTTTTATTGGCCGTCCCCTAAATCTATAGGGGTGATTATAAACGACTAAAGTGAGGTGTTATCTATTATTAACTTTCAAACACGATTCTGAATTTTATGACGCTGAAGCGTGAATCGCTTGATAGTATTCGCGGGCCTGGCTGTGGATGTGGCGGATAGCTCTGCAGGTCATCACGCCTCGGCGGTCGCATGAATGAGTTAGAGGGCCCCGCGCGCCACTCCCCGCCACTCGTTTTGTGAATGAAGCCCCCACCGGCGCGTGCCTCGCCGTTCATGTTCAGTCGCGACGAGCATCGCCGCGCCACGCGAGCGCATGTGCCCGTTACCAGTTTACGACGGATCGAAATTTTGAATTCGCGCGTACCTGTGATTCAGTTCTTCTCCATCAAGCTGCTAAGGGTTCTGGATATTTTGTAACATTCTGCTGCGCCTTGTGTTCATTCGTATCCAGAGGTCGTTGCGCTAGAAATCAGCCCCCCCGGGAAAGCCATCGACAGACGGTCGACGTATAAGGTATGTAATTAAAAGCGAATTTTTCTCACTATGGACATGAAGGCTAGACTGTCCTACGTCTAGTTCGCTGACATGTAGACTGTGTCCATTCAACGAAAATTACGGCAGTGGGCTGGGTTGTAGGTGGGGTGCCCACGTAATTTCGAATATGGTGCACGTACTACCATAAGTCCTCTTCGCTATCGGGCACGTTGTACATGGGTGATAATGTAGGTGTCCGTAGGTAGGACTTTCACAAATGCTCCGGTAATTATGCTATTGTTGCTCAACTACGTTAAATAATTTATTGTCATTTCATTGATGCGACTTCGCGTTAGTCATAAATAGGTTTTTATCGGACGGCACGATTTAATCGAGTTAATTAAATCGATTGATTTTAGTTTAAGCAAAGTAAAAGCTAATAACCAATCGACGTCAATCGATTATCCTTATATTCTTTTATTGGCGATTTGAAACGAATAAAGCCGGTAAATTCGTTCTCATTGCATTTAGAAATTTTGCAATATTCGAGTATCCAGCTGAAAGTATTTTTTGCTGACATAACATTTTAAGGAAATTGATGACGTAGGATATGAGCTACCAGCATGCCATGTTTCATCCAAATCATACCAGCAGTTTGTGAAGCTCTTTTAGATAAAATTAAAAGTTGCCGTCTACATCAATAATTATTAGAGACAATTATTTTAATTCCAGTTATACAGACATAGACTGTATGGTTCAACAGTTTTAATGCAAGCGACTGCATTAAATGCGTTGGCCGGTCATTGCGCACCGAAGCTGCGCAGGAACCAACTCATGTCCGATGAAATATAGATTCATTCCTGTGACAGTTCTTATACACGCTATATTTTCGAGCAGGACGACGTTTTAAAATAGATCCTAGTAATCAATTATTTTAACTGTTCCTATTGATATTTGAATATTGTAACTGATTATATAATTTAAGAAAAGGGCAGTAAAAGGTACCTACAAGATTTATTAATTTTCAAGGGCACACTACGATTAACCTTTTTAAATATTATTATTTATTATTTTATTTAAATAATGATATTGTTATGTAGATTTTGTGTAAAAAATACATTTATAGGAATTTATTTTATATGCTTGCATTGACTAGTTGACACTGCAACACAAATTTTCTGTGTATACCTACTATTTATTACCAATGGGACACTAACATAAAAAATTGCATAGCTTAAAAATGTTACATTGCAGGTGGATAATATGATCTAACTGATTCTGACAATTTTATGTAACCATAGCATGCGATTTGTTACCGAATTGGAAAATGTAAAGGAAAAGGTTTTTTTTAGAAATGTATGCAATTATTAAAGTTGGAAATAAATTGTCGATCGGAATTTAGGGGTAACGGTATCTGATTTATCTTTTTATACCATTTATTGAATACGATTTTGATACGATACACTTTATGATTAGATAAATAGTTAATGCTACAGTAACAATTCCAGAGTACAACATCCAGTCATTTTCGAAAACAAAGGAGTAGATCGACCGCCCCCATGCAATTTATTGAATGTATGCTATGGCCCCGGTGAAGGTTTTGAATTGACAGATGGTTACATT
>DWHE01000479.1:0-10271 GCA_018247495.1 Satarupa nymphalis | reverse complement strand
GTTTATTTTTATTTTTACAAGAGTTGCAAACGGGCACCCAGTTTACATAACGTTAAGAGATCACTGTAGCACAATACTTACAACTCAATTCAACCTCAAACGTCACCCAATTAAGGGTCGGTTATAGGTAGGTAGTAGGTATAGATAGCAGGTATGAGACTAGTACTAACTTGGTCGAACCTGAATAGGTTGTACCTCCTCTAGACTTCAGTGTTTTGTTAGATTTAATATCTAAGAGAATAGATCTCCATTATTCTACTTACGTAAATCAATTCACTAAACAACAATTTGAAATGTGGTTTTCGCAAAAGTAAAATTTCTTGATTTTCTTGTGTTAACATAAAAAGCTTTTTAAACGATCTTTCATTTCTCACCTTCATTAACGAACGGGAAACTAAGAGGAAAGAAAACAAGAAAATAAACAACAAAGTATATTTTCAAAAGCGGGAGAAAAATAACAGCGCCCGCTGGAACTCGGCAGACTGAATAATTGGCTGCACTCTGTTCCTTCCCCCTTCCTTTGTTTGACTTTCGTTCCATTTCCTGCTCCGTCCACAATTTTGTTACATGTTAAAATGTTACGTGCATTATACCTATGAGAAGCGAAATAAAATACCTACATGTCACTTGGTATACCTATTACGAAATGTTTGTGCCCGATTTCCATAAGTAATTTTGTTCAGTTATATTAAAATCAGATCAACGATAAATAATATTGTATCTTATTTATATAACCCAAGTGCCTTTTTCCAAATTGTTAACAACTTCTTGAACAATACATAATTTTATTTTGGAATGGCGCTAACTCGAGGTCTGATTTCGGTGATCCCAGCCGAATACACCTAATTTTTTTACGACTTGCAAAATCACATGTTCCCTTACATACGAATCCTCTAACTGATGCCACAGGAATAATACTACTCGGACATACTGTGAATCACAGCTGTAAGCAAGGCCGTGTGACCTGCGACGGGTTTTTTTGCAAATCTAATACGCGTAGCAGCTTTGAAAAATTGTATGAGCTTTATAATGTTACTGATTGCTGTTATCATTTCTGTCTGGAAAAGTAAATGATTTATGTTTATTCAATACAAATTCATTAAAAAAGTAACAAACAATATCAAAAAGAAAAATGTAACTGTGATAATCCTTAATTTTCTTAAATTAGTGATTTATTTCAAATATTGATAGAATGACTTTGTACCTGTGTCTTCATTAATGATTTTATAGTATTACAAAACAGCAAAGGTTTCGTAAGAATATACCTGCGATGCGCTGTGACTATATTCGCACTTTTAATATTTTTTACTGGTAACTTTTTGTACTATTAACATAAAATTATTTTCTCAACCGCAAGTTCTATGATCTAAGTAACTGACTCCATTATCTTGTAATCGGTTCTACAAATAAACAGACAAACATAAAGTTGGGGTCTGCGTGTCACAAAACTATAATACTATGCATAAAAAATTACAGATACACACTACGGATTTAAAACTGTTGTATATCTGAATGTACGTGTTGGTAAACTTAAACAAATATTAGGCAAAGTACGAAAAACAAAACATTAAACATTTTATTCTTTAAACATTTTAATTGGTCTGTGTTACAAACGTGATATGGGCCGTAGTTTATAATCACAAGTTGGTACAATGTATAAACGCGACGAAGCAATATTGGGTCTGTGTTAAAAAATAAAGGTATCTTAAAATTTATTTGTAATGGCCGCTGTACAGCCGAGCTGATATTACGAGAAAATATACTCTGCGATCCAGAAATCCTTAACCGCTTTTTCAAAAGGCTCCTTGGATGTGCGGCAAGCGATTTTAGGACCGGGGTGGTCCGAAAGTCCGTAGCCGATTCACGTTGTTCGCTTAAAAGAGCATCGGGTCGGGTATTACGGACCACGGCTTTCTCATATAGAGTTGTCAAGGGCGGGGACTCGTGATGAATTGGAAACATTCTAAGCGGGAGGGGGTAGGGGGGACTTTTTTGAGGGGGCTTTGTTTGGAGGAGTGCGGGAGACGGGGTACCCGAAGGGGGTTGATTAATGGTCCCCGCTAGAGGGAGCCATGTTCATTATACCGACGGAACGATGTGTTACTTGCCTACTAATATATTTTGCTCTCGGTGGCTTAGGCCTAACGCGCAGTGTTATTAGATCATTCTTTTAGGCGTCTTTATTGCTTCCGGTGATCAGAAACACCGCAGACCGCATTCAACTTTTTTACCTAATTATGTTAGCTAAAACAAAGCTGTTTTTAAGCATTTTTTTTCTTAATTTAAGTTAATTTAAGTTTTCTGTGAGTGCCAAACATATATTGTGATTTAATTACACCCGAGTGTAGCAAAACAAAAAATAAAATAGAATTATCGTACTTATTGGGTCGGTTACTAAAGTCAAGTTTAATGATATTGTATTTTTAAATCACTACCTATCAGATTAAGAACAGAGAAGAAGAAATTAACAACTCTTCTTAATGATGTAATTACTTAATAGAAACGTTTTTATTTATCATATAAACACGGTTTTATCATATCAATTAGAATCTGAATTTAGATTTGCATCTATTTATGAAAAATAATTTGTATAGTAATTATATATATTTACTGATAACATTTTTAGTCAAAGTATTTATTTATAAATAGCAAGTTATAAATGTCCATGAATCGCAAGGGAAATACATACTGATAACCAAAACGCCGTTTTATATGTTTGCTGAATTCTAGATTATCAATTGCAGCCTATGAGAGCAGTATCTTGGACCTGACACATGAATAGTTAAATTGGTTAGAAGGTTTCGGAATAATCCCCTATCTTACTGTTCAGTGTAGCTGTCTATTTTTTTGTTTAAATTTGTCTACATTTAATTAGATATCCAGTGTTATATATCTTTTTATTTCTACAACCTAGTATTTAGTATACTTAACAAATTTGTATCAAATCATTTATTATATATTAGGCTTAATTAAACATGCAGTCTATGTTACTTTTTGGCCAAATTTTGCGAGCGTAATTAAATTACTATTAATTATTATAAATTATTAAGCTGACATTTTGTATATACTTATCGTTAATTCCTGTCACAATATAATACGTAATACTACACATAAAATGGCTGATGACGTATTCTTAAAGCTTATTTGTAAAAAAAATTTAAATTACAGTTTGGTTTACGTTTATCTGTATATCCGCTTATAGCTCGATAACGGCTTGACCGATCATGATGATATTTTATATCAATAGATATGTTAATGAAATGTTGCGCAAATGGCAGACTTAAAATATACATTAGGTATCGGTAATTAAAATATGTACTAACGCTAGTAATATTATAATATGCGGTACGGTCACCGTTCTCCTATCCTCACGAGGTTGCATCATTCAAAAGCGTCGTACGGATTAATAGATACGTAGGTGGCTGATATCATTATCCACATCTGCAGTTCAGTTCCGACACGATATTATGTGTTAACGTTACCAGCGCCGCATTATGCGCACGCACACGTAAGCACAATAACGTTGAGCAAACAACAAGAGCCAACTTGAGTATTCCATTCGCACGCGGCGCTTAAAATAGAAACAATGGCCCCATTAAAAATCCGCTCAAGGATATTTTCCGAGCGTATCCCGTAGCACGCATAAATCGCCAGCTTTCCGCCGAAGCTATTTCCAAAGAAGCGTTTTCTATTCCGAGCCGTGCACCCGTTTTTCTTAGACTCCCATTATAAGGGGGGCCAGAGTTCCCCCTTGGTACACCCCACGCCCAAAAGTAGAGGTTAAGTCGACGTATAGGCCGTTATGAAAGTTTATAAGTAGAATGGATGATAATTATAAGGCTTTATGTATGGGGCGTGCTTTTAAAACGATATCGCCTGCTAGAGTGGATTCTCGACGGTTAGTCGCAAATTCGAAGCCTCCGTATTAAGGTTTAATTTTCAAAGTGGAAATTATATTAGCATTAAGATGGTACTTAAAATTTTTACACGTTGTCATGTGGTTGTGATTTTACTGTTATTTACAATACAATATGAACGTACTCGGAAACTATTCATAATAGTAGGTCTTGTTCATAAAGCATTAAAGTTTGGTTTTTATATTAATGTTTAAGAACCAATTAACGTTCTAAATTCGATTTCTTCAAGCAGAGAGTACACAAGATCTGTGAATCGATTGTCACAGTAGGTATTCAGGAGTAATAACGCAGCTGTGGCCGGACCTCGAATAGGATAATGGTCCAGTTTGAGGTTAGCGGCGATTGCCAAGGGCTACTGGTCAATTAATATCAGATATACTTCATACTAGTTCTTTTATCTAAAAATTATTGTTATTGAAAATATAGTTAGAATTGGTCACGGCAGGATTTTATATCTCCGATGACTAAATATGTGACACCGAACACTTACTCCACAATTTTAAAATTTAGCAGTAGATACTTTCAGTATCGTACCTTGTATATAAACATGGAATACTTATTTTTAAGTTAGTAAAGGTTACGCAGAATGATTTCAACTGAGTTTATCTTTTTCAAGTTACGTTTGAAACCGGCTGGGTTTAATGTTCAAAAATTTTTTTGTAACCGTCTACCATCTAGCGGGATCACTATCTACGAGATCACAGCCACACAACATCGCACAGTTCGAAATACACCACTCTATTTACATGTAAATACTTTGAAAAAGTAATTTGCGCGCGGCATCGCACCGCCCTCGAGATTGCGAAAACGCGCATTAAGCTTCTTCCAGGTGATGCATGATAACTGTTATAGCCGAATATAATTTTCTCAGGCCCGCAGCGCCCCCTTAATCCCCGCAAAAGCCTTCCGAATTATTCCTACAGATATTTACGGTTTCGTGAATAAATAAAATTATGAACGCCTGTACACGGGGATCTAACTAAGTCGACTGCTTGTTTATTTTTATGCCTATATTAAGTTGTTTATCTTTTTAATGGCCGGCCAGAGTTATATGGGTCGAGGCGATTTATGCCGTGTAGGATAAGACGTGGATAAAAAGAAGGAATGTCGGGACTCGGCTCTGATGCCACGCTGAGATTGGATTTTTAAATTTAGATGTGATATTGTTCTCTTATTTCTTTTAGCTTCAAGGCGAACTTGGGATTAATCAGATGAATTATGTGTTTACTTGATTTTTTATATTCATTCAAAAAAAAAGATAGTAGAAATTCGTCAAAGTGCTTTTTTGAATGGAATTGGTACAATAATTAACAAGAATCCATCATCATCATCATTATGTACAAAAATCTCAATAAACGAAATAATAATAAATTTAGGACATTAATTACGAATATTGAATTTAAATGACAATACCTAATACACAACTAATTTATATTGATTTTTTTTGTCGATAATTCAACATTTTTTGTGAATTTTGTTAATTACGTTATAGACAAAGACTACGCAGACTCAAAATGAATTCTCTTTAAAAATCCTTGACAATTCTGTAAATAACAAAACGTCACATTGCGCAATGCATTGTTGCAGACAATAGACAAAGAAGCTATTGAAAACTAAACCCTTTTATTGTTGAAGAAAACAAGTGATACAACCCTTCCATTGAAAGGGCTGACTTTTGTTATGAGCCGTCCGTTATTATTTTTGCGCAAACCTTTCTTTTTTTAAAGAAATATCAGACAAAGGACACGTAAATTCATTTGTCCGTTTACCTTAAAATATACATTCGTTTAAAAAACAGTTTGCAGTTATATTGAGGTTGTGTCGTGGTAGTGTCGAGCAGTAGTTGCAACAACTTCCAAACCTAAGAATAGTTTTCTCAGTGACGTTACAGTTGTGTTTTTAATGCAAGGAATTAATTTAAATCGAAAGGTTTGATTTGAAGTTATTATGCAGTGCATTACTATTCACGTGATAAACGATGCGAGAAAAGCATGTGTCAATTTGCGCTAAAATATTTTCATACACCTAAAGACCGTGACATATCAGCTACATCGCGACGGAGATGGGTATAAAAAACTAAAAACGTACTTAATCACTTACAAAATAACACTTCAAGTATTACATTCGTGTAAAAATATGCCATTAAGTCGTCTAACATTATAACGAAAAAAAATTTCTTTCCAATTTATATTTTTGCCGCTTCTAATTCCCTGTTATTAGTTTTGTAGTAAAACAGTATATCAATGCCCGTTACCTCACTTTGAACAAAAGTAAGGATCGTAAAAGATTCTCACGTCGATCATCCGTCACAACAGTTGAGAAGTGCGGAAGTCATAAAGTAGAGTGCAACGACCTCATTGCAGACCCTACCCAAGGTCGTGCTAGTAAAATGTTTATGGACTATAAAAGCTCCGTCTGAACTGTGTCTGTGTGTCAAGGACTCGAGACAAATACTATTGACCGTTTATAACGAAATATTTATGTACGTTGTCTCTACATAACCCTTAATTCGGTTTTCGGAACAAGTGCTTCGTAATTTTGGGGGTTATATTTGATTTTTGCGTATAGGCTTTTGTTTTATGTGAGATTTCGATGGATAAATGTGTTGTCCTTAGTCCAATATTGAGTATCAAAATGTGGAAATTTAATTTAAATATTTTTTCTCCTTAGAGGACAATAGTACAAAACATTTCATAACTATTGTTTGTACCACCGATTGAAGTAGTATATCTCTGTAATTAGGTAATTCATTTGTCCGGATACCTTTAGTATCATGATTTAAACGTTGTAAGAACTTTTTATGTGGATCCCTAAACAATTAGAATTATTTAAGAAGAATAAGAATTCATGTTAGTGGGGAAAGGGTCCCGAAATTATCCATAAAATCGTGGCAGTTCTCAAAGAAAAGCAATATTGAATACGCAAGTGTCTAATGACGATTTGATACCGACGGAGTGGCGCGCTCGTAAAAAATCACTAGGAATGATCCAATTTTGATTAAAAAATCACGCGATCTCACCCTAAGCGTATACGGACGGAAACTTCGGAATGATTTAAAAGTTTTAATAACGGAATTCTAGTGAAATGACATTATACTTTCAAATTAGGAGTGAAAATTTAATTTAAAAGAGAGACAACTCGCCGCTCGAGGGGCGAATGAGATCCGGCATCGTAAAAATGTACAAGCTCTTCTTTCACAGAGTTTCTTTTCAGGCTGCAAAATTTATACCGCTTAAATCTCTCCGAGGAAAATTAGAAGGGCCCTGTATTTATTAAAGGAGATGGTTCGCACTCGTTAGAGGAATTTTAATCGGCGAAGTTTTCCTTATGAATGCGGCATTCGGCCGGAGTTTCGAGTTATCTTTTATTAGATTTTAGGGCTTCTAATTAGGGTCGTTGAATGTGCGGGAATGAAATCTTAAACGCGGTCTCATTGTATCGTTTTCGTCGTCACGGAACGCGTTATCACTGGGGACATGACTTTGGGAACCTCTGTCTCAAGTGATAGCTGTTGCTAGCGTTCTTAATTTTAATTAATTGTAAGTCACTTGCCTCGGTAATAATATTTAAGTCCATAAATTATGTATTCAAAGCCAACTAGTAGTGACGGCATTAGTAGATATTTTAAAATATATACTAGGTGTAACAAATTTGGCCATAAAAAACTTACTCAGAAAAACTACAAGCCCCTTTGTGACTCTCTTTTCAATATAAAATATTACAACCAATTAGCGGGCTAGTGGTTTTTATCTTAGTGTTGAATAGCAATAGAATATATATACTTGTGTCATATAAAATTTTGTCCAGGGCATTAAATCCGGGGTAAAGGTCTTAGACCCAAGAAAAGAGGGGGCCTCCCTGTATTACTACCGATAAGCTACGGTATTTAATAATTGTTATTTTATATGTCACATTTAAAAAAATTTAATCTATACACAATCATTGTTATTTTTAGTAACTCCAAAACGTCATATAAACACTACTTAAAATTTTTACTCCTTAAAAAACTAAAATACATTTGCACGCTAATTTTTTTTATTAAAAACCAAAAAAATTCAACTGACTTTTGAATCTCGAGCTCGTAATAAAACGGTGATACAAAAGCCCAAAACAAACTAACAGGGCTGTATATGAATTCATGAATGCGATATGGCGTTATAATTTCACATTAAACAGGCGCCCTCACAAGCCCGTCTGCGTTTCAAAGCATTTTCATGTATCGTTAATTAAAATACGCTGTCGCCACTGTAACGAGCCCGCGGTCGCTTTATACACTCCGAAATTATTATTTTCCACCTTATGAAATTTAAATTTTGTCTACCTATCATTTTCAATATTAAATCCCACAGTGCAAAGAGCGGGATTTGTTGAAACCACACACGAAGCTTCTGTTGTTTTAATATCCCGTTTCAAAGCTCTTATCGCCCCCATTTTAAATGCATGGTACAACATATTCGAACATTACAAGTAGGTTTAAGTTTCATATATGATTGCGCTCATTTTAATATAACATATGGGTAACAAAAATCCATTCGTATTTCGCTTAGACCTAACGCATTTTGATATATACGTACCTACCTACTGACAACAGGACATAACATATTTCAGAATAGAAAGCTTAATATGATTATTATTATAGTTGCTTGAGAGTATAATTTTCTGAATCTACGTACCTTTTGGTAAAATGTCTTCGGAGTGCTTTCCGAAAAATAACACGGGTCTTACAAGAAAGGTGAAAAAAGATTTGTTTCCTACAAATCGGAATCCCATATTGTTTGATGTCCGTGTTCAAAAGTAATGAAGACCATAAATAAGATGGCCCGTTTACCATGGTTTGCTGGATTCCTGAAATTTAAATAAACATATATATATATATAGGTTTTGTGTCTAGCGCGGCTTCGTAACACATTCATGTTGTGACATTTACACAAAAAAACTTATCTTAAAAAAATGCTCTAATTTATCTTAATTAAAGCTTATAATTATTAGACCAAGCGAACCTGTAGGATATTTACTGAGCAATCAAAAATTTAATGGTTCATTCACACTGAAGTAACGCCTCCTTACAACCTATTAACAAACCGTTTGGCCATAAAATTTACACAAGTCAACTCGTAAAAGTTCGTTAAAGGTATTTAACTAATAATTTATTTCTGATACGGGACAGCTTGAAACAGTACTGAGTTATAGATCAATTGTTCTAAATTTACTTTAGAAAATACTGATTTATATAGTTTGTTATTTGTAACTTATTTTCACATAAGTCTGTCATTTATTTTTAGCTGTTTCATCCAAAATTCAATAGGTATGTACATAATTTAATAATTACTCATGAAATCAAGATTAAGCTGACATATAACAGTAATTCAACTTGAAATTTAATAGGCAGTAGGTATACAAATAATGTTGTGTTAATAATGTTTAAATGTTGAAAGATGACTAATTATTTCTATTTCAGCAAAATAAAAATTAACAACAATGAAAAAAAAACAGAGAATTAGGTAAATATTATTAAGATATTCACAATATATAAAAAAGGATATTCAAACTTACATAAACTAAGACTAAGGTAAATAATTGATATCTGTAAATTTTTTTTTTATAAAAGCAAATCCTGTGAGTTGGTTCGGTTTGAAGTGTGGATGCTGGCCCAGTATAGGTACGAAACTAACTTAGATTGCGGAAGTGACGCAGATGAAACCGACCTCGAACTGATTAATTTGAACTAGGACTTAATCCAGGTGAACGACACGCCCAATTGCCGCTCATACGATTAAAAAGTTATAAATGAAAATAGCTAATTTAATAAACATCGTGATTTCTACAAATAAAATAATCTTAAAAGAAAATCTGAAATAAGAAGGGACATAAAATTTTTATTTGTCATTAATTTAATTAAGTTACGCTACAAATTATTTAGCTACTTATACAAAACCATTACTGCTGTAATAAAAGTGATTTAATCGTCTGTTTATGTTAGGCGACTCACGATTGTATGATTTTATGCTTAATTTATCTACGAAGAAAATGATTTAAGACTTACAAAGTTGTCAGAAATCGAATAACGATTCTCTTTATTGACAATAAATGTAAATTATTATCTTTTAGGAATATTATTATAAGCAATCGTTGTCATTATATGCTATAACTACCAATTCATGATAAATACATAGATTAACTTGACATAATACTTTTTTTTGTAGGTATAAGAGTGGTATACTTACATGCAGTTCACGTGGTGTTAAGTGATCACTGCAGCCCATGAAAACTGTAACAAACATAAAGTTTGCCTGTAACAAACATAAAGTTTGCCTGTAACAAACATAAAGTTTGCCTGTAACAAACATAAAGTTT
>DWHE01000478.1:0-10274 GCA_018247495.1 Satarupa nymphalis | reverse complement strand
AATTCGAGGTTGGTTACAGTTGTCATGGGCTGCAACGTTCGCTTAACGCCAGGTGGATTTCATGCCCGTTTGCTACCCTTATAACAATAAAAAAAATAGAATTTTTTTGAGCCAGCAGGACAACGTCTGTCGGGTTCAGCTAGTTTAATATAAAAAAAACATTTGAAGCTCGTTAAAATAATTTAACATATAAAAAGTGATAATACAAGTTGAGGAAATAACAGTGCTGAATTGTGACGTCATGCAGCCTGATTTAAATCAATTTCTCAATTTATACGTGACATTAGAAGCTCTGCAACAATCTAATCTGTATCCAACAGGAAGGTACTATCAGAAACAGCTTTTGCTGGTATCATTATAACGTGAATACTAATATTTGCGCCACTCCTTATAATTATTATCAAACAATTGATATCGATTGTGTAATGATCAGTCACCGTAGTTAGAATTGTGTAAAAGCCTGCCTGGTGACGTCACACGGCCACATTTTGATGTGAAGAATAGTTTGGCTGACGTCACTAGAGAATTGGACAGATTTTTGTCGAATGACTGTTTGAACATTATAATGAACAAAGTATTAAACCCTTTTTTTGATTAGTAAAGGCTCGCCCTTTTATTCACTCATCCGTAAACAGTCGCGGATGGTTTGATGATATTTTTAGGCTATAATGGATGTGTGCTTCTCTATCTTTTTTTTGTACAGTATCAAGTCGACAGGAAGGTTTTTTAATGAAAAAAGAATAGCATATCTGCATGCAGTTCACCTGTTGTTAAATGATCTTGAAGCTAATGACTACTGTAACCGACTTCAAAATGGGCAGTTATCCAATTCCGGACCAAATACAGGTAAATTGTTCCTCTTGAAGATTAAGTTCGAACCCTTTCAACTGTAACACCACTCCCAAGAGTTGCTTCACAATAGAAATGGGGGCACTTGATACTGAGCTGGCCAATCCTCGATAGGTGTTATGACAAATAAATTGACAGCCTATCTGGTGTTCACTGATCATTTCAGCTTATGACCATAACGGCCTTCAAACTTAACATTGTCTTCTCCGAGATGGGCCTTATTTGTACTTTGTTACACGGCACTCATGCCCTTCCAACGAATCACATACACACTTTTTTGTGTTTGTCCTCTCGTTTGTGTGAGTTAACGCTGACCGAATGTTTTGTTAATGTAACACTCTTATATGTGGGTGTAAATTTCAATGTGTTCATTGTTACCCATGTCTATATGCACGATGACCACTCACCACGTGGCCCATATATCTGTTTGTTGGCTTTTAAAGCATAAAAGAAAAGAAAATACACAGATCGGCCTCAATGCGATTAATTTGTGGTTATGTTCAGACAGATACCAGTTCTCAGTTCTGTTTCGATGAATGTTGTATTGATCCGATATTGGATCCGGTTTGACGTGTTGTTTGAGCATCAATTTTCCGTTCGGGAGCTTTATAGTTTGAAACCGAAGCTTAAATGTTGCGCAATCCCAAAAACGGAAATACATACAGCCGTAGCATGTTTTGTTAAATTTCAAAATAAATCGAAATGAATAATAAAAATTCGGTCAAGTGTGAGTCGGGCTCGCCTCGTCTGGATACAACTGTGACCACGTTTTCGGTAACCCCGCCGACCGAACCAAGAGTGTCAGGTTCGAATCTCGACATAGACAGGCATTTATGTGACAGATAAATTACGGTAATTAATTATTTAATAACAATTGCTCCAATATTTATAAAACTACAATTGTACCAGATTGTTTTGAATATTGTGAAATCAATTTATTTAATGTGCATACATTCACATACTAATTACATACCTTTACAAACGTATGCACCTGTGTCATTAGCTAACAGTTTAATTAATGCCATACTATTAAGGTAAATTACAGCTATCGTGTATATATGTACAAATATTATACCTATATATTATAAATTATTAAATTTAGTTCCATATTAAACTATTCAATAATATTCTAAAGTAATCTATACGAATAAATAAAAGTGAAGTGTTTGTTTGTTATTCATACATTGTTGATACATATGTACTTGTACAAATAAATATGAACAAAGTCGCGGAGTCTTAAATATTATAATAACAATTTTCAATTAGCCACATTTTCCCAGCTGAAGTACACTCATTAAGTAATTTTGTAATTGTAATGAATGGATCTGGACGCATATTATAAATATATCATAGTAAACAGATATAATTGGAGCGTAACAATAAATTCGGTAACTGTCTATCTTAACTGTTTTTCTTGTTTTCCGTGGAATTTCCTTACACTGAGCGCTACAGAGTTCTTTATGTTTGTGGAGAAATAAACCAATGTTCAACATGTACAAACGTTGAAAATAAAAGGTTTTCCATTGAAGCGAGCACGTCCAATACGAGTTCGTTGCTGGTTGAAATCAAATACAGCGGGAATTACTCTTTCTTTTCGTTAGGAAAACTTTTGATTCACCAGAAGAATTAACATAGATATTAATTCCATAACACAATTTTTTTATGTATTTTTTTAATGACTTAAAATTTTTGTGAATTTATTTTGTACAGTAAAATAAAAAATAAAAAAGCCTTTTATTTCTTACTTCTCATAAAATAATTTCAATAACAATGTGCATGCAAAATTATCTACATTTTAAATTTATTTACTAATTACAACGCATTTAATAAATAAAAACAATAAATATAATAATAATAATAATTTTATTTCCGAAAACTACATAGATTCCATATCATTTTTGTTAGTAACAATTTATAACTTATTCTATATTAGTAGCATACAAAAATTAAACAAAAAGAAAAAGAAACAAATAATAAAAATAACAGTATTAAAAATAATTTGATTAAAGTATAATTAAGATTTATAACACAAATATAGTTGAAGAACAGTTTGTACAGTAAGTTGACATTAATTATTAGGGCCATTGTTAAATGCCTCATATTAAATTTAATTGAAAATGTATTATTAATTTGCTTTTGTTTAATTAGTGTAATTGTCTAAGCCATTCGAATTGGAATTGAAATAAATAATCAAATAAATATATGAAATATAGGTCTGGCTTATCCATTATAGTCTAAGACCTCCATATGTAATATTTCTTTGTCCACACATATCTCTTCTCGTTATACCACGACTCTTCTTTTACGGCACGTTATTGGAAACTTAATATCCGAAATTCAAAACAAAATTCATACAATGGAAACCAATATCTATGCCGAACCACGTACTAATTTCTTTGACCCACTCTCCGAAATTCGTCCAGTAGAGACCGTCGCAAACTTTTGATACCAGCTATGTTTCCCTTCAATAAACGCAATACTCCTCAACAAAGGAAGTATCGCATTGCTACAAACCACAAAGGTTTTTTTTATTGGTCTATAAATTGCAAACGGGTGTGCTGATTACCTACTGTTAAATGATCTCTGTAGACAAAGACAAATGTAAGCTACCTCAAATTGGACCATTGTCCATTTCGGAGTCGATCACAGCTACGTTGCTACTCTTGAGGATTAAGTCGCCGTATATCTTGTTAGAGTAGGTAATATACATTTATTATCTGTGCTATTGTTAGAGTAATATATATTTGTTATCTGTGCTATCGTTTGAGTAATACATATTTGTTATCTGTGCTATAATTATTGACGATGGCGCATATTTTTGAAATGTTATTATATATGTCAATATATAAGACTGTATTTTCTGGCAGAGATATTGTTCGTAAATAAATTATAAAATTTATACTTAAATCTCGTTCTTATTTCTGAGATAAAGACTCAAGTCTTTAATTTTAACGAGTTTTAACGCAGTTGATGGAGTATTTCTCCTGGCACATTGTATTTTAGCATGTATTTATAACCCAATAATCCGTCGCGCAACACCTGCCCGCAGCCGCCTAACTTAATTATCCACCGATACCTGCATTGCACTTTGAAGGATATCTGAAATATTCCCCAGGCTGTATGCCAATCTTTATTATTGGGTTGAAACTGACAATTCTACCACAAAATTGTCTGCATAAAATATCTTTAAATCCTGCTACTTTTTCCATTTCAATTTTTTTTTGCTTCTGATAGTTATACGAATATTTAAAAAAAATTGTGGTACGAATCGACTCCAACTCCTATACTAAATAATAGTTTATAAATAGTATTTATCAAAATCGAAACAATTATTAATATCCATAGTCATCATATGTAATAAGAAGATAATAGTCTGAAGTCATTATTGGTAAGGTCAAATGAATTGGTCTGTAGCCAGAACCAATTTAGTATTGGATTTAAATGCATATAAAGTCAAATCCATCATGGTGATGAGTAGATTAGTTGTAAATCAACGTGGGCAGCATTGTCGTTACCAAAGCTTATCGCAAAGAAAATTTGACGGTAACTTTCTTCACGCAAGGCTCAATTTCCTTTAAAGCGGCCACTTTTGCTGGATATTAGCAGTAGATTGAAGACCGTTGGGCCGTGCAGTTCTTGCCAATTTAGGTTGATACCTTGCTCCCTTCGCGACAGGATCATGAAATGGAGAGAAATAGGTCGTTATAAAATGGTGTTCAAAGCGAACGTAAAACGTGAAACGGAGCGAAAACCACATCTGGTCGAACAAAACAGGGGATTTATTCACCCAATGTCGAGTTTTCATTACGACCTAATTTTCAGACTTAATTCAGAAATTTGATGATGATGGATTCGTGGAATAAATCCAGAGCTTTTGGGAAATTTGAATAGCAGTGACCCAGATTAAAATAGTTGAGATGTTTACAGTAAAGATTAAAATAGTTGAGATGTTTACAGTAAATAGTCCACACACACATAAATATTTACAAAATGACATCTATAAGATACCTACTCTTATAAATTTAATCGAATTCGCCTTCTTACATAATGGATAACACAAAGAAAAAATGTTTGAGGTTAGGTTTATTAAATGCTAGATCTCTCAATACAGGTAAAGACGAACTTTATGTCTCTGTCCTTAAGCATATGCCTGATATTCTAGCTGTTAATGAAACTTGGCTAAAAGCAGGAGAAGAAGCGTTGTCTCCTGAGATACCGAACTACAGATTTATTCACAGACCCAGGCTAGGCAAAAAGGGTGGAGGTGTTGGATTTTACATCAGACAGGGAATAAGTACAAGGATCAGTAAACACCCGGCATCTTCGCTTGAACAAATGTGGCTTGAAGTCAGCCTGCCGAAAGCCACCATGGCTATCGGCACTGCTTACAGACCTGAAAGCCTAAACGTCTCGGAAACAATAAATGCCTTAAGCGAATCCCTTAGCTGCATGGCAAGTTGTGACTTTACCTGTATACTAGGCGACTTTAATATTGACATGACTCGTACGGATACCTCAAAGGTAAAAGAAATCATGCAGTTTTGCCATCAACACAGCCTTGAGCAACTTGTGAAAGAACCAACTAGAATCACTGACCACTCACAAACAATTCTGGACCTAATTATGACTGATAATACCTTAAAATGCAAAAATATTCAAGTAATACATAACCACTGCCTAAGTGATCATGCGCTGGTTGTGATGGATGTCGATGTTAAAAAACCAAAATTTAATAAACAAGTTAAGTATAAAAGGCTGCTGCATAACATTAACTTAGACCAATTCGCAGAAGACCTTAAACTGGTTCCCTGGAACTCGATAAACTACCTAGATAATGTTGATGAAATGATTGATACGCTAAATACCTATATTTTAAATTTGTTTGATATACACGCTCCAATCTGCAAGCTGACCGTGCAAGATAAACCGAAACCGTGGATTACTAATATGGTTAAATTCATGATGAATCTAAGAGATAAAGCACTAATAAAAGCGCATAAAGTCAAAAATGACAGTTCGAAAAAGTATTACAGAAGTTTAAAAAATCTTGTAAATGCTACTATTGAAAGAGAACGAAAAGCTTACTTCAATCATTTTATTAACAAAAACCTAAAGAAACCTAATGTACTATGGAGAAACATAAAAAATATGACTCAACACGATAAACGACAGGCATCCATAATCCCTGACTATCTTAATGACCCAGATAAAATTAATAACCATTTTCTTAGTTTGCCGACTTACAGAGAACTGAAGAATAAATTAAGCAATACCCCTGATGAATTCTCACAATATGACACTTTGAAGCTAAAACCAACGACTGAATCGGAAGTTGGAAAAATTATAAATAACATTAGTACAAAGGCTGTCGGTTACGACGACCTTAATATAGATATGATTAGGCTTACATTGGATATGACTCTGCCCTTCATTACAAAGATAATAAATAAGTCAATAGAATCAAATATTTTCCCATCATGTTGGAAGAAGGCGATAGTCAGGCCTATTCCTAAGAACACCCCAGCTATTGAACTTAAAGATTTACGCCCAATCTCAATTTTACCAGTGTTATCAAAAGTTTTAGAAAAGGTAGTATTAATTCAAGTGTTAGATTATTTAGAAAATAAAGACATTATACCCAAATTCCAATCCGGCTTTCGCAGAGGGCACGGTACAGAAACTGCCCTACTCCATGTAATGGACGACCTAACAGAGGCTTCAGACATGGGGCTTAGTAGTATCATGGTACTGCTTGACTATTCTCGAGCCTTTGACTGTTTAGATCCGGATTTACTTATAGCTAAATTAAAGCTTTATGGATTCTCAAAAAATACATGCAGTTGGTTTCAGACTTTCCTTACAGACAGAAAACAAATGGTTGTAACTGATGATAAGAACGGTAATAAGAGATATTCTACTCTTAGTCCAGTGCGAAGTGGCGTGCCGCAGGGTTCATTATTAAGTCCAATTCTGTTTACAATCTTCACTTCAGACCTGCCGAAACAAATAAAGTTTTGCAAATATCATTTATATGCAGATGATACTCAATTATATTATTCGTTTCACAGTGGAGATACACACAATGCGATTAAAAAAATAAATGACGATCTTACTAATATCTACTTATGGTCCAAGAGTAATTCTCTAATACTCAACCCGTCAAAATCTAAAATGTTAATTCTAGGCACCACAAACCAAATAAAAAATGTACGGAACAGTGAGATAAAATTAAAAATTAATGGTGTTGACATTGAATATGTAACTTCTGCACGTAACTTAGGCTTGATACTGGACGGGGAGCAAAACTTCGTAGAACATATTAATAACAAAATTAGGACTGCGTTTTATAAACTAAAAAATCTATATAAAATTAGACCATATATTAAAGAAGAAGTACGACTCCTGCTATGTGACGCTCTAGTGCTGTCTCAATTTAATTATTGTAGCTCTGTATACGGCCCTAGACTTAAAAAAAGCACTGAAAGAGCTATACAACGGGTACAAAATGCTTGTATTCGTTTTTGCTACAATGTACCTAGAAAAGAATACATAACACCATACCTAAACAAGAAAGGTATACTTAATATGAAAGCTAGGATGGACCTTTACTATGCTTGTACTGTTCATAGAGTTATATGGAGCAAACAACCGCAATACTTATTTGAAAAACTCCGTTGGGTTAAAGATCAGTCTTATCAAGGTCGTCGTTTACACGCACAAAGCCTTTTGAAAATTCCTGCATATAAATCGATGAGGTATAGGGGATGTTTCAAGTTTGCTGCAGCAAAAATATGGAATGATCTGCCTCCACCTTTAAGGAATAAAATGAACACAGAATGGTTTAAAACCATATATAGATCTGCATTAATTAAAAGACAGCTTGCTGCAGAGAACTTGAAACACGCCTATTGGAAATTCCTACACCTAAAAGACTTCTTCAAGGTAATATAAATACTTGTACAAACACACACACACAAATGCACACGCACTCGCGTGCGCACATTCACGCCCACACACACACACGCACGCGCGCGCACATTCACACACACACATGCATCCACTAAACGTATAATGTAGTGTAAATGTAACAATGTAAATCTCTTAGTATTTTATTATATATATATATTAAGTAATTATGTGAACTGGCGACTGGGGAGCCCTCACTGTAAACTCCCGCATAACACCATAGGGAGAGGGAGGGACTGACAACCAGCGCTGCGTGGGTGAATCCTACGACGGCAAAAGCTGAGTCCACCTCCCATTGCTCTTAGTCTGTATTTTTTTTATGTTTTGTTGTATGATTAGTTTATAAGGCAATAAACGATTATTATTATTATAAATGCCTTTTCATTTGCAAAACGATCCCGAAAAACTAACATCCAAACGAACATGACCTTTTTTAGTATAATTCAGTACTTCTTTGTGCTGGTAGTTTTTCGCGAAATTTCCACAGCAATATATTTATGCTTCTGTACACCCGGGTGCACCATCCATCACTGCCTGTCAGTGTGACCCGGTCGGCAGTTTGCTCCGAACGTTTTTACTCACAATTAATCGCAGCAAATTATGGCACACACTTTGAGAAACACTGTTCGGTCATTGTGTTTTGAACGAAAAAAAAAATTTCAACAGGTCGTGTAGTATTATATGTAGTAGTATATTATATTTATATAAACATTTTAGTAATTTCAAAAATACTTAACACACTTTTATTTATTAATAAAAAAAAAATTTTGATTGAGAGACAAAGTATTTTTTGTATGCCACTAAATTATACTAAACTGGTATGATGAAAGCTGTGGGTTTGAAAATTGGGTAATTCGCTATAAATATTCCTGGGAATTCGAAAGGCCTCAACTTTTTATTTTGAATTTGTAGCCATTGAAATTAGGTTTGGCCAAGTAAAAACAACCAATAATCCAGTTTCCGCTGTCATGAAATTCTTTAGAGGTGTTTCAGTTTGAGTGTTAGGTGCTATCACACAAGATATATCGAGATCTCGGACTTATTTTCAGTAGTATAGTAATTTCAACTGACCAGCCTCAAATAGGTCCAGTCTACGTTGGTCTATACTCCAGTGAAGTAAGTCTTGAAATATAATTATTTAATAGGCACACGCGGAAATAATTCAAGAGGAAATAATTTACAGGTGGCAGAACCTATCCAGGGGTGGTACCACCACCACGCCTATTTCTGCTGTCAAGCAATTTTTGCGAGTTGTGTTTCAGTTTGTGTGGGTGCCGGCACGCTTTGGATAAATTAGACGACCAACTTAGTCCTCAGGAGTAACGCAGCTGTGACCGATCTCGAAATGGACAATAGTCCAATTCGAGGTTGGTTACGGTTGTCATGGGCTGCAGTGATCATTTAACACCAGGTGAACTACATGCCCGTTTGCTACTATTTTTCCAATAAAAAACATCTGATGAACGAATTTACAGTGGTATTGTGTTGACAAAAATTATAACATGTAAACAAATATATGAGTCAAAACTTTGAGAAGCGTCGAGTTGGGTTCCTAATGTGTTTCTATAACATAAGCAAATTTGTACCGTTTTCCGGGGCTTTGTTTTTACTCGATTACAAGTTAAGGATGATGGAAGGGGTTACTTTGATATTATAACATGAGTATAACCTTGCTGTACATGACATGGGACAACCAAGAACAACATATTTTTCTAATGTTATTGTAATGTGTTTTATTTAGTTAGATTTGTGGTATGTATTAACATGGAAACACTATCGGTTAAATATAAATGTATATTTTAACTGATACAAATATAGTAGAACATCGTAAAAAAAGGTACAATATTAAGTCGCTCACACTAACCCAGTAACAAACCGTACCAAAGTTTCTATATCCAAGTAATTTTATGTCAACAGTATACTTTTTTTCTGCATCTAATAATGTTCGAATCTTTATTGCCACACGCGCTTCCTATTTCAAACTTTCCCCCAAAATACTAACAATGGATTTGTTATCTGTGAAATTTGTTGCCGTTGAAATTCATACAGGCACAGACAATAACATTATGTTACATAATACTGGCAACATCCATTCCCATTCGTAATACTATATGAAATACTGATATAAAATAATAATAGATATAAAATAATAACGAACAACAACGCGATTTATTAATTGATTAATTTACCTAATTGCTATAAAGATAAAAATATATAAAGATACGTAAAATGATGCTGGCAGCATTAGTACTTGCAGGTAAAAGTAGTCGTAATCATAATCTTTAATATTCTAAATTAATCATAGCCTTTTTAATTACAATCAATAATATTTTATATTAATATTGTATACTTAATAAGACACTTTAATTGTTGCTAATGTAATAATGTGTGATATTATTTAATAAGATGTTGTTACGATTTTTGGATTTCGTATATAAGCCCTCAAGATGTACGAACAC
>DWHE01000477.1:0-10276 GCA_018247495.1 Satarupa nymphalis | reverse complement strand
CTTGAAGTGGTTTTGTTATGACTTTGAAACGAAAACAGAAAAGGTATATACTGATTTGGGTGCGAAAATTTCCAGAAAAATGAAAGCCATCTTCATTGTGATGGGAATGACAATTATTTATTGGCAAACTTCACCAGATTTTTTTTTCAGAAGTAGTAATTTTTAATTACTTTTAAATAAAGTTGCTACATTAATAACAGACGACTAATATAAGGGAAACTAATTTCTACACCTTCAAAATTGCAGCTCTCGCGAAATCGTGACATAGCTATATGTGCGAAAGAGACAGAAAATTTAATTAAAATTTCCCAACCGACTGGATATTCAGTTATTCGTATCAGCGAGTATGAGCAATACCGAATAATATGGAGCAATTAAAAGCAAAACTGGCGAAACAATTGCTTCATACTGATGCATTAGTTGCCGGTGAATTATTGCTTAAAGAATTACCCATGTAAGCGCACCTTAAGGATAACATATGTTTAACAATTCGCTACATTCGCTACGGTGGCAAGAATTGAATCTAAATCGCAATGCATTAAAATATTCACTAGCAATTCGGAACATACTGTACAGTAATAAAGATCGATGTTAATTACGTTATTTGTTTTTATAATCATAAAATTTTCTCTAGTCCTTTTTGGTACCAAAGTATATCAATGTAAAAAGCATTTGATGGGATATTCAATCAATTTATAAATATAATAATTAATTTGAATACAAATCGAACTTCAAACTATCGCATATGTTGGCATCGAGATTCATCACTGAGCTATAACAATTTGCAAAAAGTTAAATTTTAATAAATGGATAATATATGTTAAAGTGAATTAAATGATTTTTAAATTCATTTAAATAATTATCATTGTTTGCATTATCGTTAGTTATCACGAACTACAGTTAACTACATAATATTAGTAATGGGTTAGTAAACGATGCACAGGATATTATGTTTTAATTTGAAATGTTGACCCTACCACTTATGTATACTATGTATGTTTGAGTTGTAATTGAATTTCGAGCTTGCCATGAATATTCATCAGGTCAACTAGATACAATATGGCATTATATATTATCATTTCTGGAAGTTTAGTATTAACAATTTTCTCATATTCGAAATAATTCAATGCCCATTTATTATGTTACTTTAACAAATAAATAAAACATTTTCATAGGTTCATCATTCAGTTGGTTCATAATTTGTGGTGAAGGTCGTATTTACATACACTAGAGTTTGAAGCTACATTTCTAAAGCAGTACATATTTTTTGTTTTTAAATATTTTTTCGTTATTCTTGAATACTTAGACCAAAGTTAAAGAAGTAAAATTCTTCGTATTATTAAATGATTTTTTCCTTTTGGTATCAGATAATTTTGATTGATCATAGCGGCATTATTAGCCCCCTAAGGATTCTGTTGGTCGCCTCGTCCTGTACGCGCACCAACAACAAGTGCCGCTGTACAGCAGAAATAGGTTTAATGGTTGCTCTTAATCGGTCGATCATGAATACTATGATAGGACCAATAACTTAAATATCCCATCTTACTTTTATAGATATACACTTTTCTTTCCAGCAGTAAGAATGTAAAAGAAAACTTCTGAATACGATAAAATATTCCTAATTATTATAAAAGTATAACGGATCGTATCCTTCAGAATCTTTTGAGAATTATTTTAGTTTAACTATATATAAAACAATACGCTAGTATATTTCAACTGAAATTCTGTATATGCGAAATACTGTGATTCTGATAATTATAAACCGTAATGAGTAACTTCGTTAAACATTCAAATAACGAGACGTGTTTTGAACTTTGGCCGAATTCAAATTAAATATAAATGGAACACTGCGAAATTCTGACCTCTCGAATTTCAAAAGTTAAATGTAAAGTAGATAAAATCCTCAGAGGAAGGTTTATACTAAATCTGAATATAAATAATTTATGTGAATGTGAGTTTGGTTTTACAACGTGATCATTATTTATTATGGTTATAACTGAACCTGTCAAATATACGACAGCCTGATCTAAGGCTGTTTATTGGTGATAAAACCTATCGAGATCCGTAAGAATAAATATCAAAATCATAAATATTGCTGGGTTCAACTTTACATTGAGTATAGCAACGCAGCTCAAGATTGGTCCCGAGGACTTAGGATTAGTCCCGAGGACTCAGTACCTTAAGGTCCTGGCTGAAGTTTGATATTCTCGCCATGGGTTGGAGCCGCTACCTAACACCTTCTAAAATACACATATTTTATGGAGAAGCTGAAAGGCAGCGTTATATTTTAACATTTAAAATATTCATGCGATCTTCATGAATGAGGTGTCAATTGGTACGTCGGGATCGTTAAGAATCAAAAAATCTGAATTTATGCTATCATTCATAGTATGAATGCCATCTTAATATACAATGTATTTTATTGTTATAACCAAAGTAATTATTTTCACACTGTTTGATAAAATTTTCACAGTTAAAAACGATATTCCGATATCAATGTACTATCGATTTTTTGCAACATAATAGGTACATATGTACATACATGTACACAAGACAACGCTTGACTGGTCTGCCTATCCTGTATGTATGATAATGGACGTTTATATATTTAAGATCGAATAACTCCAACACCATTCGAGAGGTCACCGTAAAAAATGTCATGTATTTTTGACGAAGGATTATAAGCTATATTATTTGTTACAATATGCCATTAGAGAGCAGTGTAGCTCATCAACAGAAATACAAAAAAGAGATAAATACTCAGACAGGACAAAATTAGATTTCATACGACTCATAGTTATTATGTAGTAATTATTTAATGGATTCAATTTTAGATAAAACACGATTTGCATTTTTCCATAGTATATTTTACTATGTTATACTCATAAAGGGTATTTTTTATGTCTCAGTATAAAAGGGTCGTTCTGTTCCGCTGGTTTGAAGCGGCTGATAAAGCCTATGACAACTGAAATTTCTTTTATTGTAAAAGAAGAAAGATAATTCAGAAATAAATTAAAAAGTACTGGAAAGGCTTTGATTTTATTGATTCTTTTTTGTTTGTTGGATTAAGTGTTCTTTTTCGGAAAGTAAATATTACGTGTGAAGTTGCGGACCCAAATAAATATTTAAATAATTTAGACCATATAGCCAGGCGCAAATATTACCTACTTCTTGTATACCATTTCGTTCTCGTTTTTAATTACAGTCCACTCCACCGTGCTGTCGCGTATATTTTTACAACAGTGATTTGCAAAGGTGCAAGTAAATCCTGTCATTCGGATTTACAAAGGTCCGATATATCTGAACGTGTCCGTGGGAATAGAAAATTGCTAATATGGAAGCTATTGGACTGTAGCCACAATGGAAATTGAATTTGTCACTCATGTCGCCATTTGCCGCCGCTGCATGTGTAACGAGAATTGTTCCGTACGATATTGTAATACAATTTGTGAAGCTTTGCTCGCGCTGCAACATGTGAATGCTTTGTTCCGGATGTCAGGTTTCCAGTTGGCAGAATCCCCGTACGGGTTGGGCTTAAATTCAGTTGAAAATGTTTCTTATTCGAATACTTGTACCTGTACAATTATACAATATTTTCATTTATTTATGTCGTATCGTAGAATCCGAAATTACGCTAATTCTGTGCGTATTTCACATATAATGACGACACTAGCAAGTACTTAATGTAACCGATAATTATTACAGTAATAAAGTATTTTAATCAACATTGCAAATTAAAAACGTGCAAGTGTGCATAAAGAGTATTTATAATTTGTAAGAATTGACATCTCGAAAGAAGAAAAGAACAAAACAACAATGTCGTCATAATGATCTAATTATCAGAATTAGATACGCGCACACGACATAAGCCCAACGAAGCACAACAAAATCAGTTAAAATCAATAATGAAAAGCGGACCATAATTATCATTGCTTTTGGTCATAGGTTATCTCGAGTGTACAATGAACAAGGTTATAATTAATTATTATTGACTTGAAGGTGAAGAAGTTTATATCGATCAACTTGGTTTTGAGCTGGATTTATGTCCACTCGCGTCGGAAAGTTAGACACGATAACTGATCGCAAAAATAGGTGGTATTAAAGCGATAGCGATTGTATTTCTAACATTTTTTTTAATCTTTCTAAACCCTACTCAAATCTATAACGTGGACCTAACGAACCGTGTAGGTAAGTCTGGGTTATACATCTAAAACATGCTCGAAGTATAACAGAATACGTCGAGCACTTTTATCCATAATACGTAGCCATAAGACGGCCTGTAAAGTAGCCACTAAAACCACTTCTACCTACAGCGACGGAGAATTGAAAAATCTTATTTCAGCAAAGTCTGTCTCGTCAAACCCTTAAAGAAATGAAATTAGATCCTTTGAATTACAATGCGATTATGCAACGTTATCTTTTTTTTTTTTGCTGAACTCGTCTAAATTTGTTCAAGACTGAATTAATTTATGTAAGAAACGAAATATGTACAATAAGATTGCAATCGTGATTCGTGAAGGACGTGCGCGTTCAATTTTAAACGGTAAATTAAAGTTTCCTCCAGATTATATCGGGAGGAAATTTGATAAATAAAAAACGCGAGTTACCGCCGGGGCTTAGAGAAACGCAATATCATTAAGCGACTTAACTTAGCGGCGAGGGCCCACAATCGATACATTGTTCAGATATATATTATACACTCGCTTTATATACAGAAAAATGTACATTATTATATTTCAGACCTGTTAAATGTAAACCGATGCGAATAAACTAAAGGCCATACACGTTCGTGTCCAGCCGACTCCATGATGTTGTTGAGACATTCACGACCGTAAAATGAAGTTCAACGAAAAGGTAAATATTTCCAACAGAAAATCACGTAAGTGCACTGGGAAATACGGTCGCTACAAGTGGATTCTACGTCACTCCATTTGGAGAATCGCTCGGGATATAATAATTCCATTTACAAATGGCTCAATATACAATCTAATAATGTTAACATCGATATCAGTGTTCTTTTGCTGAAGAGGTCAAACAACACGAATACAATTTTGATATTATTTGTTAAAAAACAGTTGTGTTTAAATTCCATTCGTCAATACGTGAATCCATTCGCATATATGTATATAATATTTGTTCGAATGCAATATTATATAACTTTGGATGTAAGTAAAAAAAAAATTTCAGTACATACTTGTATTTTTGTTGCATTAACTTTCGTAAATAGTATGAGATAAAACCGTTTAAACTTATTTAAACCGTTATCAAATTTGTTTTATTTTTCTTCCTTTCAATAAGATACTAAATGCGACTAACGCAGAGAATTAAAACGAACTGCGAAGTGCACTTAAACACTTCCCAAGTGACAGAGCAAACTACGTTATCGCTTCACGTGTTCGGAGAGCTAAAGGAAATCGAATTATGGTTGATAGTCTTGGATAGATCTTGACCACGTTCACAGTGTTATACGTATCCGAATACAGCTGCGGTTACTCGCATTCCGTATTACGTCAGGAAAAGCAAATACGCGTATGGTTATTTTCAGACGTTTCCGAACGCTATGGAAAAATTGTTAAGTGATTTATGTACATACATTCAAGAATCGAGTAACGTTACGCAAAAATAGCCTTACGATCAATTCGAAGGTACGACCGGTGGAGAATGAACATTGAACAGAGTCGGGCCAACGTCTGGGCGAAGCGTGCCGCTGCATATATTTGCATTTCATATTTGATTGAATCACTGGATTTAACACAATGGCCCCGATGTCCTAAATAAACTGTCAGCGTTCTTGCTAGTGTCTTCAGTATTGCACGCCTTCGGATGTCGTAATAAAATTAACGAATGGCGTAACCAAATTTTACTAAGGATGTTACAGCATTACTTGCAATCAATGATTGGATAGCCAAGAATAGAACGGGTTACACCTAGTTTGTTTATTATTTTAAATTCTTTAAATGTATTAGCCATCAGATAAATGATCGCAGGGTGAACGAAAAGACAGCCCAGTAAAGATTCATTATCATACGAATTACAGTATTATTAACCTCAAAATCTATGCTGTCTATGAATAATGAACGCATTGAGTTTTCACTCATTCTATCCGAAATAAAAGCTTCAACTACTTTTACTTTCTGCAAAATCGAGTTCCAATGTATATAATTACATACACTGCTAAAATAACTCTCACCTAATGATCTCTCCCTCTTTCTGTGTCGTTCTATTAATTGCACTGTATCATGATTCTGAAGAAACGAAAAGAACGACCTCGCTAACAAACAGTTAACAATGAAATTAATCAATAATTAAATGCGTCGGAGGTTTTCTTTTTCTTACTATTATAATTTTATGCACGTATTGTTAGAAGACCGCGAGTATAATAATAAGCTACGCCATCTTTAATTTGAGGATCGTCTTGCATCCGAAGAATTCTGGTCACGTCAGCCTTTCTGTTATTCTTCGCCGATTCACTAATACCTTACCTCTAGCAATATTTTTACAGCAATTAGTATCTATTAGTGTGGACATCATGTCTCTATCTTAAATAGTCGCGTCCAGCAATTACATGTGTAATAATAGCTTGCATTCCGTTATTATTCTGAAAGTCGCATAAAAAAAGCATTGTTCAAATTGCAAAACGATTTTTTAATGTAACTAAATTGCACATGACAATATGCCATGTCATGTTGCCTTCTAAAAATTAACCCGTTATATTGTATGTTGCCATAATCAACGTCGTCGTTTATTATCTACGTTGTTTAATGAAAATATATACGACAATAATCAAAGGAGAATAACAAAAGAATTTTACCGAGCTCGTGCCTGTTGTACGTTTTTCATATAAAAATTTGTGCATGCAGACTCCGCTCCTTTGTGCCCAGTAGAACAAACAAGCGGATGCAAAGCACTGTTCCAGTTGTTGTTTTTGAAAGACAGTCGTTATCGCAACCCGCTCTTGATATGCGCAGACTACGAAAATAATTAAAACCGCCGTACTGTAAATGGAAAATTCCTGTAGAGCACAGGTTAAGTTGGCGATTGCAATCGGAGACGGTTCATTGTGCCATGTGAAAGAATAAAATTTCCGCAACCGTGTAGTTCGCAGCCGTTGATACAAAAATGAAATTCAACTTTTCGACTGGATTTAGAGACAATAAAAAAAAATCAAATACATTATTGCGATAAAAGCATTTGAACTCAATCCAAAAAATGTATTTCTGCGAAGACGTTATCTAGATTAAATGCCGAACGGCACTCGATTTTCGATTTCATGCAATTAAGAATATATAAACAGCGTACAAAACGAACAAAAATCACGTTGGGCGCACGAAACGTAAACGTGAACGTAAGTTAGTTAAAATGGTAGCGTTTAGCGTTCGATGAAAAACGAGGTTATGGAAGTTATCTCACGGTGGGAAGAGTGAAGCGCTATTATTTTTCACGCTTCCCACCTCCGCTGTTTTGCACACGTTTTATACATACACGTAGTTTTAGATGTTGTCGGTTTTGATGCACATAACGCCTCCCGCTCCGGTGCGCTGCCGGTTAAAAGGACGTAATGGAATTATGGAAACACCTTCGCTTTCGACGGTAGCCGCTTTATTGCTTTATCGCTTGAACCACACGTTTCAATTTTCAGCAGCATTATTCGGCCTCGATTCAGATTAAACGTGTAGTATTGGAAATAGATGTAGCATTGTTTACTAAAGGGGTTTACGCTTCAAATAAATTTATTCTCTTTGTCCCCTGACGTAGGCGGACCAACATATTAATTGTAGTGGGCTCGAGAACAAAGCAATCCACCCTTATGTTAACGTCAATAATCCATTGAAATATTTGGGATTGTTTGAGGTTTGTGATTATTTTAATGTCGAGCGAATGATTCGTATTGAAGATTGTTATTGCTTAAACTGGAAATATTTTTCCAGGATTACTATAAATAATGCGTTTCCTAAAACAAAAAACAGAGAAATCTAATGTTTTTATGCAATGCAATAATTTTTTGCAATGCTGGTTTATAGCGAGGTTAGAAACAGACTGGAACTTTATCCATACTTGGATCAGCATCCCAATTCTATCATTATTGTGGTGATTCAATATGCAATTTAGTAGCTATTCCTAGATAAAATCACTACATCAATCGATAAATCTTATCGATGCTACTATACCCGCATTGGAGCAGCGTGTAACGTCTTTTATATCTGAGAGTCTACGACCATGCCGAATTTACACATAAAACTTAGAAAAGTGTAATGTAGTCAAACAATTTTTATTACTAACAGAAGCAGGTAATCGTGTATTAAATTGTGTTATTATCCATTGCGTGGTTGGTTCGATTTGTTCCTACTTTAAACCGAAACAGAACTTACAAGAGATAATCTTGGAGGTGGTAATGATCCGGTCGAACTCGGACAGGTCCTAATTTTATATTCTTTATTTAAACCAAACGTATCAGAAATACATTTTATACATTTAACTAAATGTTACACTAATAATTCTTGTAAATAAGCGTAATAGGTTCTTGTATATAAGCCGTTGAGAGTATAGACGTCCTAGAGTAGGTACTATGGAAAAATAAGTTAGAAACACTCGAAATTTTCGAGTTATTCGAGTGCTACTCATGGCAACATGGAAAATAGCTTAAAGCATGGGCTTTGAAAACGTGTATTGGAAACCGGGTCGGCCAATTAATTGGTTAGTTGCTCTTCAATAACTGGGAGTGAGCGATGTACGAGGTCTGAATACTAGTTACAGGAACGAACAAAACTAGCGGAACACGGTTAGTGAATTGCTCATCGAACGTGCTACGGGAATAGAGGTTCGCTTGTTAGCAATTACAGGTACATTTTATCCGCAACTTTTCACGCAATTTCTTTTTTTCATCTTCTCTCGAATAGGGTTAAAATGTGGTAGCGAAAACATCGAAAAATACGAAGGCTTGCAAATAGTGGCTACTATATTTTGATGCGCATTCATCATCATCATTTTGCATCATTTTGTAGAGTACATACTCAAGCTTCTTTTAAAAAAGTTTTCGTAATTTTTTGGAGATTTAATTACAAGTAGTTAACTAAAGCACGTGGAAATAGTAGTATCAGTATCGAAGGCCGTTAAAATTATTTTTATTTGCCGAATGATAATCAACAGATTACAGGCCTTTAAACGATTAAAAAGAATAAAACGCGATCGCAAAATAACCAGATATACAATCGTGTCACAATAAAACAGAAGAAGACATGGCAATATTTGACTATCGTGTTCTTTGGATATTGAAAATGTAAACGCATATAAATAACGATGAAGAAAATAACAGGGAGACACGACTACTAAACTACTCCTATTCTACAATAGCTATCATAACTGCTCGACGAGATAAATTGTCAGGGCACGTGTGAAATTCAACAACGGTGGAGAGAGAGAAAGGAAATTTTCTTTTCTCCGCGCCGAGTACTTAATATAATGTTATGGCGGCAGACTTAATAGGGGTTAGCTACGATCTTCGTTTTCTTGAGTGCGAGCAAGTATTAGAAACCCTCGGGAAATGAGAACACGGCTGAATTCTATTAGAATGTTCTGTTTATTTACCCAACTGGTGCACGATAGCGTTTGCTTTATCGATTGCTTAGTGTTACAAGCCATTAGTGGTACTGGTCATTATTGTTTATTTAAAATCGTTCCGAATACATATTTGCTTATTGTTAAATTGTGTTGAATATTACAAAATATTGGGATATAAAATCAGATACGCTATTATTCTTAAAATGTACCTTAATACCTTATTGAGCGTTTGAATTTATTATTGTTAAAAAAAAAACTATTTTTAAATACTATTTACCAACAAACAGTTATTATAAAATACCATATGCCATGTATGGCACAACATAAGCGCTAGACGTCCAACAAAATAAAAAGACGACCAAAATATATTCACAGCTGTTTCTATGGCAACGTAGTGTTAAAATTGACATTTAATATTACGGTTTTAATCCACTATCGCCATTAAACTGATCTCCCTAAACGGCTTTGCAGCCGCCTATGAACGTAATTAATCTACTCAATCTCGTCAAGCAATGAAAACTCGCTATAATGGAAATGTTTTAGAGCCCTAAAAAATTTTTAAACATAATTTATGAAATTTAGCCGTTTTGTTATCAACGTAAAATTTTATTTGTTTTGATATCGTCTGCTTCGAAATATTATATAAATAAGGCTTTAGGCTAATGTTAAACCCGTTCCACTATCCTAGAAGTTGATAGACTAGTATATATTTTTGGCG
>DWHE01000476.1:0-10288 GCA_018247495.1 Satarupa nymphalis | reverse complement strand
CGATATTGATGAATTCGTCACGTGTAGGAGGTTGAAGTGATGGGGACGTTGGGGACAGTACACTGGCGTTTATTTATCTTTGACAGCTTATTTTACGGTTATAATACTCATTTTCGATAAACCGTAATTAATTTTAATAAGCTTGACGAGAGTTTGTAGCAAGCAAGCCCGCTCATCCAAAGCGGGAATGAACAATACTCTAATTAAACTTATTAAAATATTATAACGTAGATTTAAATGTAATTGCTTTATACTTAGATACACTTTTTTGTATGTTAGGGAATCCGCTACAAAGTTTAAGCGCTAATAAATGATCACCAATCTTGCGAAAAAGTGTAAACCCAACCTACAAACTGCATTTTTCTCTTGTTATGCCACAGTGGCTATAAGTGTGGTAGCAGAAATTTAATACCATTCAAAAATACTTTAATATGACCCAAACAGAAAATAATAATAAAAACAAAACTAGTGATAGTAGGCGGCCTTCTCACTGAGAGCGACCTGAAAATTGTATGTATTTAATGTTATCAAAAATGAAAAAAGATAAGATTTTTTATTATAAATAATTGACATTAAAACGATTTTATAACAACAAAGTACATTTCTTAATCACATGGTTTTATAATTAATTAATGAAATAACCATGATGTTGAAAGCTTCAGAACCTACGAATCAGTCAACTATCATGTCATTTAAATGAAGATCAAATACGATTACTGTTTGAGATCGCTTCCCTGTGATTTGTGGTACACGAGCAGTGTCGGAAGTCGACGCGCGTGTCGGTCGACAACGGAACGTGCCACGCACGTGTCGGCTATGTTACAACTTAATTTGTTGTCAAATTAGTGTAAGATATAATCATAGCAGTGGTTTATTATAAGCTTATGTTGTAATAAGATTTAATATATTCGGTTAGGATAATGGTTTTATTAATAACATTTAAGGTAGACAAAGGTAAGAAACTGGTATAAGATGGCACAATACTAGGTGGAGAAATCAGCCAATGGAGGCTGAAGAACTGTTTCTTTCTTTTTCATTTCGGAATTTTAGCGCAGGAAAAATACTGGATTTTTTAAATTACATTGTGGGAATTTTATGCAAGTAGCAAATTTATGGGGACGTATATTGGTAATCCGGTGTGGTGAATGACACTTGAGTGTGGCAGTAATCACAGTTTGTGGTTGCTGGCAGAATGACACGCGCGGCCTCAAGTGGGATAATATCAACAATTAAACAATATTACAGGGCATTTCGCGTATTAGGGCTGGTGGGATTAGTAGTCGTGTGAATTTTTTTACCAAATATATTATCACAACACTTATGTAGACAGATGTTGTTTTAAAATATTAGGTTGTTGGAAATTACTTTTACACATAGATGACGTTTAAAAGCTGAAACAGTAAAATTAAATTAATTTTTATTTACAATAAATTACTATCAGGTAAGAATTAAGTAAATAAATATATTAAAGAAACTACGAAAATAGGCAGATATTAAGAAAAGTTGACGACTAAGTTGAGATATTAAGAAAAGTTGAGTTGACTTTTAAAAAACTTGACGAAATTGAATGATAAACTACAGTTCTATTTTCCTTACATTGTTAAAATAAAACTTTTCCACTACTTAGACTATAAGTTATATGTTGTATTATGTAGTCTATTTCGCATTATTAAAAATTCAATAAAGAATTCCTTATATACAATAGTGTGAAAAAAATAACTTGTAATCTTTGCTAATACAAAAACTAAATAAAAATAGATAAAGATAATAATTATGGAGCGAAGTGGGATGATGTAGGGAAGATGACCACCTTTCATCTCAAGTGTTATGGGAATGATTTTCAAATATATTTCGGTGGTTTGCATTTGCGATTCAGTGGTGTCACACTCGAGATTAGAAACGCTGAAATGACACGCTCGAACTCGAGTGGGATAATGTCAACAATTATACAATATTTAAAAAGCCATCGGCGTTTGCAGGGTTAATACGTGTCGAGAGTAGTGTGAAAGTTTTTTTTTGACATTGATATCATATAAAAATGTAAGTAGGGTTTTAAATTCAATTCATATGTGCTTATTAGCTGGTTAAAGATCGTGAGAATAGTTAAGCGTGGGATCTTTTTTGATTTTAGCCGCTAGTAGCAGTCGTTATTTTGAGGCAATCCATTGTTACAAAATATTAAAGTTCGAACTTTGTATTTTGCGAATATCTACTTTTGGTTTCGGGAGCGCGTGTAATTAATGTGTGGAATTACTAACTAATTAACCTAACTTATTTACTATACAATAAAAACGTCATTACCGATTTGGAGGCGACTTAATACTGCAATTATAATCTAAGTACCTGGCTCATTCGGCGCACCCAGTTTGCTGGCACGTGAGCTGGCATTCTTAACCTAGAGCGGATGGCGGAGGCGTCTCTCATAACTATCTAGTGGTGTTTATTTATTTATTAGGGTACACCAACACAGATAACACAATATATGCATTTATTACATGCAGTCGAGTTTCTGCAATTACTGGTGACCACAACTATCACAAACATCTCTTAATAATAAAACATTAATTATATTATTACACGATCATATAAATTTTTATTTTATAAATACACATTAAATAATTACTCATTCACTTATGATTAATTTGATAAGTTAATTTGTTCTGAGATTAATAAAGATTTACATGAACATATACTTAGGTTGTATTATCATGTATATTGTTACTCTTAAAATAAAATTTATAGTATTTAATAAACAATCTGATGAAACAAGTACATAATTCGTTACCGTCAAGTAAATGTACTTGACGTTGACATTCTTAATTAAGCATTCAAAGTATTAAATCACATTACATTATATTTAATTTCATTTAATTACATTTTCATTAAATCATAATATTAAATACATTTTGATTAATTTTACGTTGAAAAGATCCAGTGAGTTTTTTTTTCTAAGAGTAATTAAATGGGCGTGTAAATCAATTGATTTTAAGTCAGTATTGCAGGTCATGACAACCGTAACCAACCTCAAATGAATCATTGACCTACTCGAGGTTACATCAGGCTACATACATGAGGCTACATCAGCGTTTGCGTCTATAATTCTAAAGACAATTTAGTTAGTACATTTCTTCTGCGCAACACCTTCAATCAGAAAAACCAAAAATTAATTCAACGAGAAAATATATGTTTGGCGAATTTTCTGCACGAGCCTGGAAAAGTTCAAGTTAACAGTATTGTCGTGTGTAGGCTCACAGATGACCTTTAAAAATGAACTTGTTATTTGAGGTAGAAAACGATTGTTACAATCCTGCAGGTTGGTTTTAAATTCACCTCATCTTACTTCAGCGCACGTCACCACAGGGCCGACGACTCATTTGCGACTCCTCTCCTCTGCAATAGCCCCCGTCCATGAGCTGACGTCACACTTACCATCCGTGTCTCCGGTCGATAGCTTACTGATACATCGTCAGTATCCATTTAATCCGATCCGAACTACAACGTTTTATAATTTTTTTCTATGTATTTAATAGCCGAAGTCGAGCTGGTGGGGTAGCTTATATCAAGTGGATGATGGAAAAAATATGTTACAAGAGGAACGATCTTGTTTAAGCGGAGTGGCGATGCTTCAAGTGTACTTTATAATTATTAAGGACTATTACGAGAAGCTAATTAGGACGGGGATCGCCGGGGAACTTCGAATAAACTCCACTTAGTAAATGATTTTTGTTTTTATCAGAGAGGCTGGAGATTTTGTTTTATGTGTTGGTAATTTGTAATTTGCAGACGACTGCGTGGCTCTCTCCGTAGTCACCCTGCCGTACTGAGCATCCAGGTTTGATTACTGGCCGGACACGTGCGAGTACAAATGACAGTTAAATGATTGTTCTTGAATATTCGGCATTCCGGTATATGACATATTTCTGGAGTTAAGTGTATATTGAGACCTATTTCTCTAGTGAAGCAAATTTCACGACTCATGAGTAGTCTGAAGGGTATATGTGTCTAGATGCTAAGAATAAAAGGCTACCGGCTTAGTTGTCAAGAGCAGCGATGCAGCTATGACCGACCTCTTATGGTCAATGACTAGTTTGAGGTTCGTTACGGCTGTCATCATTTGCAGATGTTACTTAACACCGGCCGGAATGTGGCGGCTCGTTACTCTTATACTAATTTTAAAGAATAACATAATTAAAAAGCCGTATTCATTGCGCGTGCCCGTCACGGTCCGCAGTAACCGTGTAAAGGACACCCAATAGAACCATATTTAATTATCTAATTGTGTTCGTCCGTGGCTCGCAGCGGGCCGGCGCGGCGCGGCGTGCAGGCGAGCTGGACGACGCCATGAATAAACGCATAATATCGGTTTCTATTTAGGAACGCAGGATGGTGGTACCGATTATAACGCCATGTAAGCAAACGTTCAGTTCCTTCCACCAAATATACTTAGCTACAACTATAATTCTAGGTATTCAACTGTAATTCTATCTTAAATAAAAAGTACCTACTGATGCACGCACGCAGACACTGCTTTGTTATTATTTTGACCCTCCAATTCCTTATAAATACATACAAAATATATGACAGATACGAAAATTAGTTCTGAAATTATATTCTGAAATATTGCATTGCTGTACAATTTTGAATTTCATAATTATGAAACATAAATCATCAACTTGATACAAATTCCACTGCACACGCGCCGCATTTGCATACGAGGGACGCACGCTGAACACGCTGACAACGAAACAGATGATAAGAGAGTGCAGGAACTCCGTTCCGAACTGTTTTTTCAAGTTAAGGACGTCTCCAAGTTGTAAACTACCTCGACAAAAGGACTACACCAAGAGACAGCGTCGAGTATTCAAAGCGCTTTCAAACTTTACTTCTATGTTGTTTATTCACTGAGCCGTTAAAGCAATAAAAGGTATTGGCTTCTACTGCACAATCTTAAAACTACAGAAACTTTATAACCAACATAAACTTTACATATGTCGCTGATTTTACTTCACAGTTCTGGCGAGCCTACCAATAAAAACAGCAATTGACTGTTGATATACGTAGTGGTAAGTATTCGAAATCGCGAACCATAGGTAATAGTATAATTTCAATATATTGCATTGGTGGAGCTAGTGTTGGAGACGGTTCCGTTATTAATTCCTATTTAAATTTTTTTAGAAGTAAGTTTGGTACTTCGGTGTACTCGCTACGCACCTGCATTCTTATAGTTTTTTACTCGGTTAAGTTAGCAAACGAAGATACTACATCTTCAACAGGCGACAGGCGTCTCCTGTGCTAACAAAGTGGTCAATGGTAACTGGTAAACACGTTCTTAAAACATGTCGTCCAATATCTATAAATGATATATTTATGTTGGTTAGAAATTAAGCTAGTTCCATGTTTGAGAGACAAGATTATTTTGTATCAGCGGTGGGCGCACGCAGCGGCGCGGAACAGACAGCGCGACAATACGGAGTGTAGTGATGCCGCCATCCGACTGACGATCCAATTATTTTTTTAATTTTACTGTTTCGGGTTGAAATATTCTTGACAATAGAGACGATACAAATAAGATAGAGATCTGAATGTCACTGTCAAGTACTTAAAGTCATACGCAGGACACGAGATTGCTCTAAAGAGAGTACGGCGAGGTGCGTGCCAGTGGATTTAACGTTCTCAACTATTCGTCGAGTGCTACTAACACAGCCTGATCTGTTTTAGAAGGAGCGACTGTATGACGTGAATTTCTACAACCATCGATGCGTTTTATTTTAACCTCAGAGCTAGCGTAATACACTCGTGGTGTAGCAGGAGCAATGTTTAAGTATTGGTTATTTATGAGATCAACATGCAGATCGAGGTGAAATGTATATCCGTATACTACATAGTAATATACAATAACAATTGTTTTGCGCTAAATACTCAAAGTCATATTGTATCGAGTCTTAGAAGTGGTGTGTCTTATCAATAATAAAACTCCGAAATAAGGTATATAAATTACAGAACATGTATTTTCTCAACCCATCCTCAGCGGTACAATCGATACCCAAACGGATTTGAACGCAACGATAAAGCCGCAAGTGTCTGTAGAACAGACTGCAAGAATAACAGGAGTAGCAGCAAGACGGTGGGCGTGCCCGCGCCCTGATGTATGTGTTGTTCGGCTCGCGAAACATAAACACGATGTAAAGCAAATGGAACGGGCACGTAGATACACGGCATTCGATACACACTTGATTATTAAATCACAAAACATTTAGATACGCTGGACTAAAGAGTTGACGCTACTGGCCAAAGAGAACGACATGTTAGCACAACATCAGTATGATTGTTATAATATTGATTGTTACTTCGATAGATGGTAATGACTATTTTTCTGCAGACTTATTTTTTAAATATAATAATGATTTCATGACCAAGTAATCTAAAGAAAAGGACTTGCTCTAGATAATCGAACGGTCTCTCTCGTCTAATCAGCAGACTGTATAAACAAATTCCATTAAAACTCATTGATTCAATGGTAAAAGGTTCCAATAGAATCGGGATTGCTATCGCCACCACAAATACGGCAATAGGCTTAAGATCTTAAAGGACATCTTCATTAGAGGGCCAGAGCGAATCCCATTGAAACGAAGTGGATTCACCCCCAGAGTCGCCCCGCCATTGAGGCTTCCCGCGGTAAATAAGAGATTATAGAATGACTGAAGCTTGTTTGTGTGTAGAGAAATGAGTATAGGATACATTAATTGTAATCGCATTGAATACTTTATTGCGTCACGATGAGAACACAACGATAACAAATATCCTATTACGAAATAAATTGTAAAGGGAAAATTTAAAAAATCATAAGATGTTAGCAAAACGTAGTTAGATTCTTTAAAAAAATGTTAATTTGCTTACAGCATGTTGTTTTAAACTAATAGTTATAATGAAAAAGGAAATTACGTATAATATTTGGAAACTAAATATTTTCCAATATTTAACACAAAACATAAAACTAAAAAATAAGAAACATAAAACGGATTTTAAAAATAAACATTAAACGACAAAAACTTTGCATTTTAATAAGAATCAATGTTAATTTATTGAGCCACCAACATACTGTACACTATAAAATTATAAAAGTAAATTACTTTTGGTAATAAGTGCCAGCATAGTTGAAGGCGACGACAGCATGGTATATAACAACACAATCAAAAATATAGTTATAAATCTAGTAATTTTAAGCTTATCATTTTCGTTGGATGCGTCTATTCCAGGCCTTCAGGCCGCGGCGGTGTGTGTCTGCCGCGTCTTGCTGTTGCATTGTACATTTACGGCAGCGTAGTCGACATAGAGTATAGAGCGATAATATCATATTACACGTACCTACACGCAGCCATCCCCCGCTGCACTGCTCGCTACGACTTGGCCGAGATATTTGGAACGTTATTTGCTGGTTCAAATAATTTTACTGGAATAATCTCTTTAAGCTGAGCATACCGTAAATTGATACTGCCTCGGTTAAATATAAAATATTCGTGTATGTTTTAATTGCAATTACGTATCACTTGACTTACATAATACCTTGATTTTTTAAAGTTGAACATAACAGCTTCGCCGTTTTACAATTGCGTCGTGTACTCAGTAATAATAATATGTCTTCCTTGTCTGATTATATTATATTATTTATTTTTACTTATTATTATTTAGTTATAACTGTGATCGTTTCTCCGACAAAATGTACCTGGAAGGTGGTGTAGTAATTCGCGTCACTCGCGACCCAGGCGAGCCTAATGCATGAGCGTGTTAAGACAAAACATTCATTTAAAAAACTGGCAAAAAATCAATGAATGCAGCCATACTTGTTAAAAACTATAACACTCACTATACACTCGTGGTCAGTGTAGTGTGGATCGGACGAGGCTGGTACAACTTGGTCTGGAGTTGCTCTTATTGTTGGGCCGCATAAATTCGCCAGGTAATATCTCAAGTTTCTCCGCCGCGGAAATTTATCCAACGGGCAATGTTAAGCTGTGTGTTGGCATATCGTTGATGAGTTAAAATGAAACTTAACTGCGGAGTTTAACGATATTTGTGTGTCACGTTTAATAAGTTAAATCTCTTCCATCCTGGACACGAAAATTAAGTAGGTAGTAGATTAGATGGTATATTTGTTTCATAACATTATTTTCAATTACAATCGTTTCTTTACAAATGCTTTCAAAATTTCAAAATCTTTTAAGTTATCTAATTTACCACATATCTGGTCATCTTTGTTGTTTATATACAATTTATATTGCATACCATACAATATATAGCATGCATCCAACGTAGGGTGTCAGCGAAGCCTATTTTGATTACGAAAGCATATGTTGCATATCATTATTTGTTATTGAGGAGTATCGAATAATGCCTGAAGATCTTAAATTCGTCAACTGTCAAGTTTGACAGTCATTAACGTCACTAGCTGCAGCGGACACTCGACTTGGTGAACGTCATCCCCACACGAACAGATATATAAATGTACTGAATCTTCACCGATACGTTTCATACATTTCACTCATTTTACTTCTGGAAATTATCAGCAGACGAACACCGGTTCTCGGTTTGTAGTAAAAACTTTCTCAAAGTTTTAATTAGTAGTGGTTTGTAGAAGGCACTTTATTCTGACGAGGTAACTGCCATTTCAAAACCGAACAGTCGTTCGAGATTCAACGAAAAAAAAACATAATTGAAAGAGATATTTTATGTAATATTTGAATGTACGTGTATTCTTCGGTCCGTCGTATATATGGCCATATTCTAGTGTAAATCTTGATTTAAGAAACAGTATTCTTTACAAACTAGAACGAGACCCCCCTCTCTTCCCCCTCCCTCGCCGCACGTCTAACAACGCGTCTCCGAGTTCGTTTCCGGTTGCGCTCCTCAAAGTGTTCTCTAATTAGAGGCGCGATCCCCAACTGTTCCCGACGAGTTCGCACTTCCCGAACTTACCGAAAACTTTAAACAAAGCACTATCTTTACGCATCCGGGCATTTTGAGTTTATTTTAGGAATTTTGTGGTTCAGTAAGAATAAGATCATGGAAGTTAGAACATACATGTAGCTTCTCAAATGTAAAGGTTTATAAGCTGTTCACTTTGTTGTAATTCGGCGTTACAAGCGACTCAAGCATGCAACGGATTTACATACAGAGATAAATATATAGTACACATTTTATGTTGATAAATTTTGACACTCATTTCTCAACTCAACCCTTCAGCTCGTTAAAGCGCGTCAGCTCAGGCATTCAGTTTAACTTTCATAAAAATCCCAACAGTGAGACATAAAAGGCACAGAGAAATAAATGTCCATTTAGCCACAGAAACGTGATAAAACAACCATGTCCGCATTTAATAAGCGGGACTTTCTAAATGTGGAAGTGACACGTTGCAAACTCCGCGGCATTCTTCTCCCGCCGCGCCGCGAGCGAACACTCAGCGTTTATTGTTATTTCCCTGTGTCTTTCAACCGGTCTCTAGTTGAGTGTTAATTTTTATAAATACATTGAATTCAATTCCGTCAAAGTGTATACAAATCGTAATCTGCCATAAGAGTTAAACAACAGGATGTGGTCTGCACTTCGGTAGAGGAGAACCAGGGCTTCCCTTCCGTTACTTCGTAGAACACATAGGGTACTCGGCTCCGGTTGTTATTCAAAGTTTTCAAACTAAAACTTTAAAGTTGTACAGAAGTTAATTCAAATTGTTATCCTTAACATGTATCCGAATCATGTATTTATTACATTATTTATTACAATAATACGTCGCGAACTCCAAGGAATTTTTTCCTGTTGCCGCGGCCGCTAACAAATAGCCCGGAGCGGCCATTATTATTGCGTCCCGCCGAGTCGAAAGCCGCAACCGGTGCTTACCGAATACATTCGCCGCGATACCTCTGTACCGCTGCTCTTTTACAAGCAGTTGCCTCTGAATTTTGTTACTACAGATAACAAAATAGAACATTGTAAATGAATATTGTTTGAAGATATTACAATCCATTTTCACCGAAATAGTTTAGTACTTCTTCTTAGACTTGAAACTGATCTCTGTTGATTATTTCACTGTTGCCCGATCACACTGCAACACTGCACGACGCAAGTCACATAATAATCACATCTCATTTGGAAGTTTGGCACTATCCAGAGAGAATGTCAAAGTTTACATTGTGCTGATTTTCAGTCGACTTAGCAAATATCGGCTAGAATACATTTCCCGTTCCTACCTCGATCGAGTTATGGGAAACTTCAAACTGTATTTTCATATCCATTT
>DWHE01000475.1:0-10289 GCA_018247495.1 Satarupa nymphalis | reverse complement strand
TTAAGTGATTGTTGCAGCCCATGACAATTGTAACCAACCTCGAATTGGACTATTCTCCATTTCGAGATCGGTCACAACTGCGTCTTCTCCTGAGGACTAAGTTGGCCGCTTCATTTATCCAAAGCGTGAACCCACGACCTTCAAACTGAAACACAACTCGCAAGAGTTGCAGCAGAAATAGGCGTGGTGCTCCTCCAGTTTATAACGCCACCAAAAAATACCACTTGAAATTGGTTTCCCTATAAACGCAACACTCCAGTACAATGTAAATTAAAGATTTACATTTTATTCTTAAAATTTCATCATTTCACAAAGAGAAAAGGCGAACGAGAAACAAAATGATATTCTTTAATAAGATTGTCACAACACAAGATATATTGTAATGGATAAGAAAAGGAAGGCCGGGACAGAAAAATACTTCTAAAATGTTAAGGACAGCACAGCGGGGAAATTACTGAGACAACCAAGCCCCAGTTACAGCTGCTGGCTGGTTTTCAGTTATTTTAATTAAAAACAAGACCCGGCGCAGCCTTCGATCTTTATACATCGTTATATATAAAAATCTTCTGTGCGTGTGTGGCTGAACTTCTCCTAAACGGCTGGACCGATTTTGTTGAAATTTGTTCTGTGTGTTCCAGTGTATTCTAGAATGGTTTAGATTCACAATTCGGTCCACTACAAAACGTATTTTTAATCAGTTTACAGTAACAATATCAAAATTTTCCTTATATTATTGTATACGCTGTTAATGCCGTTTTATTTTACATGCATTCAACTGATGTCGAGTGACAGATTAACACTCATTAACACTTGTACAGAACCTCATTCTGAATTATTACCCGTTCGGTGCTCATTACAGAAGGTTCACTGGTCTTGAGGTCTAAATGAAATGACTAGTAGGTTAGCATACTGGTCCATCCGTAAACCTCAAACCGAAACGCAAAAACTGCTTATCACTATAAATTGGAAGCTAGTAAATATTATAAACGTTTAACAACTATCAGAAAGTTTACCTGAATAATTAAGTCTGTGTCGTAACATTTACCTAAGGTATATGCCTAACTAAGTTTGAATTCAGTCAAGAAATTTACCTCACGTTGGTTACAGTAAAACCGTTTTATAATTCTACTAGGAAATACTTATGTTCACATATAAAGGAACCAATTAACATTCTTTAATTATATTTCGTACAATAACTCATTCAGTATCATTCAATTATGTTTCCACTCATTCATTCTATAAGTATTTGATTTGTACTTTTAATACATAAAATAATTATAACAAATCTCGAAAATTTCCCTGACTTTTCACAGTGTTACGTTATTATGCCGGGAAATTTCCTTTATCTGGCATCCCTTAGCGGAGAAAATGGCGGGAAACGACGCCTGCGTGAAGCCGCTCGCGAAAACTTGCGCCAATAACCGAATTAGGACGCCGTTTAACCTTCAAGAAGTTTTTATAACTTTTATTGTATTTTAAAACAACCATACCATAAAAAAATGGATTTGTTGTGTTAAAATAATTTACTAAACGAATTTATTCCAATAATGTTATAATATTTAATGTTATTTCACTGTAGGTATATGTTAATAATTTTGTTTTAATTAATTTTACATAAATAATTTTCACTTACACTTAATAAATAAGTCATATTAAAATGATATCTTCTGATAAAGCTTATAATAAACAGTAAAAGTAACATGAAAAAAAAACCATACCTTTATCTTGTAATTAAATTACAGTTTTCTAATGCTATCCAGTTAGAAAATGTATGTACTACATTCGATTTGGAATTTGAAAATCAATTTAATGCTGTTTTAAGTCTTTGAAAACTAATGCCGAGTTCTAAAACGCTGTTCTTTGTTTTCCGCTTCGATGCATGGTTGTATGCGACCACCGAAGAATTGAAAGTTCCCGTCCTTTTCGAGTTGGGATTCCAACAGGTTATTGTTTTTGTCTTTTCTATCATACTTCAGATACCTAAGGAATATCTACTTAATATATTATATCATTACATTACAAGGTTTGAATTGGTTAATATTTTGAGATCTTATGTAATAAGTTATAACACAAATATGTGGCAGGCCAGTAGTGAAGTGTTAGAGATATATTCTTTATTTGTTAATAAAAACTTTGAACAAAAAAAGGAACAAAAATGTATTTGTTAAAATACAACTCTTGGCAAGTCAATTAAAGCTACAGTGCTGTCACCTAGCGGAAAATACCTCTGTATTACGAATGGTGGGGGTGCATAAAAGAACACTGCGCATGCGTCAGTGCCCTCACTTTGCTGCTGACTGTCAACGTTAACACTATCCGAAAATATTAATTATCACAGGATATTTATATCATAATTGTATTACTGAATTCAATTATGTAATTATAGTGCTTTTATTTATATAATTTAAACACAATACATACATTAATTTAACAACGCATGTCTAATACATCTAACAAACGAATGGTTTCGTTGTAATGTTGTACGTGTGAGTTAAGCTCTACGATGAATAACAAAGTGTTTGATACAGTTTGTAGTTTAACGTTTAAGTTCATGCACTATCACGATCTGACTCTATCTGATCGTTGAGAGGTGAGATGTCTTGGATCGCGCCCAACTCTGAAACTCTGAATTGACAGATGCAAAAGTTTTATCGCATTTCGTTCACGGCCGCATATATTATGTGCTTTAAATGAAACTAGTATAAATTATGTGAACTTTCAAAAGTGAAAATATTGCTTTCGATAAATATTTTTTGATTGATTTAGCGCGTTACATGAAACAGCTAAAAGCCTTAGAACAAAAAAATTATGTTGTGTACAGTGTAGGTATTGAGATGTTCAATGACGCGGGTAGATGGAAAATAGCGAGGCGAGTAACGTCTCTACGGACGGTATGTCAACGGCAAGCACGGGCAACTGGGCGCATTCTCATCGCAACAGCCAAGCAGGCCGGTTGTATCATACGAGACATCGCCTTCATATAAACAGTGTTGTATATTATTACAAATGTGAGACTATAACAGGATGAGAATGATTTTTTTGTTAAAGGAAACCGAGTTTTCTTTATAGGTATGAGTGTAATTAAATGAAAAAGTTTTATTTTTGGTATACCAATCTCATTGTTCTGTAATTTGTTCTAGCATTAGAAATATTTAAAATAAGAGCCGAAAAAGGTCAAGGTTTCTTCGAACTGGTTGTTCAGCTTAAGGATTGCCCATAGTGATGGTGTGTAGTGGTTAGTTAACGCCATGTGAACTGCAAGTCCGTTTGATATTTTAATAACAATATCTAATACCAAAACAAACAAAAGCACAATGAAGTTCGCGGAAGAGGTAGAGTGGATAAGCAAACGGGCGCACGATTCACGTGGTGTTAAGTGACCACTGCAGTCCATGACAACTGTAACCAGACCCAAATTCACCCATTGTTCATTTGAGGATCTCAATTGCATCGCTACTCGTGAGGACTACTCTTATACCAACGACCAACAATGCCTCGCTTCTCAATATTGAATTATAAAAATAGTACTTAGGAACGCGTTAGGGTATCACACATCCGAATATTCAATTACATTCGAAATCCATACAAAACAATGCTTCAGAGCAGCACAAAGGGCCCACCACGTAGTACAAAATACTTAGTTTAACCCCATTAGGTTTATAGTCAGCAATTTTTAAGAATAATTTTTATTCACGGACAATTCAATGACACACGAATATTATGTGCGCTCCGTGGCTCTGAAAGCGCCATGCAAATGAAAGCAGAAAACGGTTCAACCAAAGGAAAGTGAACCTCTAACGTGCTCCTAGATGCAATAATATTTTATTATTATTTGCTTGAAAACTCTTTAAAAGTTCCACGCGTACAAACAGAATCTGCAAGCTCATACAAGCACTTTGGTGTCAAAACGATTTATTCAGCTTTACACCTAGCTCTTCAATTTAGCTTAACATATTTGTGTATATAAATAATAACAAATTATTCAAAGTATATAAATACTTGTGGTACATGATTTTTTTGACTAGAAATCCAAAAATAGAACCATCACAGACACAAATTAGAAAAAACGCAGTTGTTACGAAAAGGAGCAAATTTATATATTTTTTTTTAAATATATTTAATGATCGGAATATTTCCAAAGCTTTCAGTTTTAAAAATCAGTAGCGCTTTCAGAGTATGTAGTGCTCTAACAGAGATAAAAATGATAAATTTGAACGTGTCTATGTTTTTTTTCCCTTTAAAAAAAAACACGGTATCTGTTTAAAAATACATGCAACAAAATCTTACCTATGAAAAGCAGAAGCACCACCGCCGCCCCAAAATACATCACGATGTATTATTTTCACTAACAATTTAAAATCGCTGCTTACTCGTAAGCCGCGGCTCATACGCGTGCGGCGCGTACCGTGTCCTGCGCGCGACTGGCGGCCGCAGGCCCCACGCACTAGTTTTGCTGCGCGCGCGCATACGTTATGCAAAATGTTTGCAAACGATCCTCCAGCCGACTGTAGCGGGAGTGCCGAAATTAGTATAAGCGGTTAGTATAGGGAGCTGTCGCAGCCCTGGCGGTTGACTCTTCGTTTCCACGAAAGAAACCACATCAACGAAACTTCTGTACGGCACAACATATCAATGAAGTTGTTTATTTTAAAACCGAGACTCTAATCTGAATACATCAAAAACACCCCAATGAAGAAGCTATTGCTGCAAGACCTACACCGACAAGGCCGACGATTCTATACAATCACCTAGCCATTATAAAATCTACACACTATATATCTACAAATGAAATCACATCATTATATCTTAGCGTAGTACATTTTTGTAATGCGGACCAAATAAGTAGAAAACAATACTTGTAATATTTGATTGCAGCGTACAAAAAAGTAGTTCCAAATAGCTTTTTACGATGCTCTCTCTCATTGTCTCTCTCTCTCTCATGTATGATAAAGGAAAACCTGCGCGGACTCGTCACTACTAGCCCAGTCAAATTAGCCCAAAAAATAAGTACCCTTGCATTAATTCACAAGCTGAAAATTTACAGGCACGTAAGGGACACCACTCTAATGATATCCTAAAAATTGCCCATTGATCCCGTGTGCAAAAAATTTTTGTACAAGATCAAAGGTCGCAAAAATGGGTTTTTTGGATTTTATGGCCAAACGATTAGTGTTACGTTAAAAATAGTTCAGACAAAAATTGAAGATTACATAATTATCTACTAAAATTGTACTTACACTTTGACCGGGCTATACCGTCCAGATCAATATCGTCCTCCTCATGTTGACTTATTTCGCCCTTTTTCCTTACGTTGATACAATTTAACAACTTATTTTAATAGTGCAATTGTTGTTTCTTTCGAGTTGCAGCAACAAAGTGGTCATTGACACGCAAGGCGTCCTTCACAGTTTTCCAAAGGACCAACATGTGAAGGTGCTCGTGGAGGGCCCCAGTGGTGGCGGTGGTATTATTTTAGCAATTCGAACGATATCGTACCCGTTTTAAAATGGGTTTAATTGAACAAGAACACGTCCCAATGTAATATCATAATTCCTCTATTGCTTCACGAAGCAAAACTTGCGCTACTAAACTATATTTAGATTTGGCGCCATGCTTGTGGCTGCGACCTTCCTTAACACTAAGTTTATTATAATGTAACATCGGTAAGTAAGTATAGCTCGTCGATTCTTAACGAATGCCCTACAACTTGGCGCTCGCCACGAAGCGTGCACCGGCCGTTGCTTCGCAACGTCGTCCAGTGAACACCCACCTTAAGATGTAGAAGTTCCACCCTAATGAAGAAAAGTTACGTCGCCCTAAACTAATGGCAGCCGCTGGCGCTTTTAGGGCGGTGTTCGCTAGTGTCACGTGTCGCGGAGCACCCGGCGCTGACTTATTATTCGGCGCCATTATGAGGATACATTACTCCTTCTTAGCAATTGCCCGACTCATGGATAACGAAGATATATTTACAACGTAGGCATACACTTGATCCGTTCACTGTAGGAGCGGCGTACAGTACGTGCGGGGTTCCCACCACAGCTTCTGATGTTGAATGAGAACGTCACCGGTCCCAGATGTCGGCTTACGAAGACACGGTTCTTTGCAAATTTAACCTCCGATGCAATCGTGTCCGCAGAGGATGTTAAGCTGTACATTGGTTGCCGGCGTGTATTTGTATGCGTGGCGAGTTTCAAATGAATGAGAGTGATCACTGCAGCCCTCGACAACCATATTCGATCTGAGCCTGGACCTGGGTCTCCCGAGACACCCGCCGGTCGCCTCTACGAGACACATGGTATTGTGCACCCCAGCATCCAAACCCTTCATATCGTGATAGTGATGCAGCAAATAATATCGAAATAATTTAATAATCCTATCTAGATTTCAGGGTCCGCAATCATTAAAATTTTTGCACTCGTTCTGTTGAAAAACTCTGTACAATGAGATCGTTGAAGTAGCAGATCGCGCTGTGAGGCCTTAACTAGACCAACAAACAGTGGCGCGTCACATCACCTCGCTTACAGCATCTTCTCGGCGCCCTCTCGGCGGGCTCGGCGTCGCGACGCCCTCCCGTTACAATCTTCTTACCGCTTCGATCCACTGAGCCGAATGAGGTGGCATGATCTGCGAATCTATTGTAAATTAGAAGCTCTCCACTTCAAGTTTGGTTACAGTTGTCATCGGCTGCAGTGGTCCCTTCTACCGAGTGAACTACACAACCACGAAGACCACAAGTTTAACAAGAACAAAAATAAATTGTATGAAGGAAAAAATTTAACTGCATGCATACGTGTAACTTGTCATCATTTCATAGTACTCGTATCATCGACTCGATCCCGTGTGTACACGCCGTCGGTAATAAGAAACAAATCACTTTGTTTAAACAAAACAAAAATAAGATTGTGGTGGAGCACGAGCGGGCGCGGCCGACACTTTCACTGCGACCGCGCAAGCATTTAACGCTCCCGAACGAGCTGTGCACGTAACGGCCCAAAACAACATGCGCCAAATACGAATGTTACAAAGATGCGAAACTTACTGGTTTGTTAACTGACCGCAAGTTCCCGACCAGGGTGCTGGATACATTATGATAACAATTAAAAAAAACATAGTCATCAGAATAACTACAACGCTTTCTGTGAACCAAATTTGTGAAAAATGGTAATTTAATATTACTTATATATAGCAGTTTCGATAGTAGATAATAGAAATCGATGCCCCTGGCGCCTTTCCACTAGCTCACGGCGCGTCGGCGCTTCGGACCTTCGCAAACAATCATCATACAGAAACACGCAGGCGGCTCAATGATGGATCATCGAACGTGCCCTCGTCGCCCGCATGTCCGTCAATGTACATTCACTCTTGCACCGCAAATTAATTATTAACACGAGCAGTAAACCAGCGTACGATCGACCCGGCAACACTCCGACGTAAAACAGGACGTGCGCGTATAGAGCCGCAGGTCAGCATGTCCACGGGCGATGTTGAGCGCCGACGAGATGGCAACCTTCACGCGCGTCATCGCTCGACCATATGAGAGAGGAGCAGCGTGTCGAAAGCCGCAATTAGCAGTTCATATTGCAACAGCCCCATTTCCCGGCCGTCGCTCCCTAACTACATAATTGTCGAGTGGCTGTTATTGCGGCACAAGCGGCGACCTCGCGGGTCCCTTCTGCGGCTCCGTCCGCCACTCATAGTCATATCTAACATTTTAATTCGATCGCATACATGCAAAATGAATACTGAATTCCCTCCAGACGTATTATCATTGCAACCTGCTCGTAAAAAAGATATCAACGCTCTCTGTGCAGCGTGAGTAGGGTGGCCATGATCAGCACCGGCTTCGGACAAGAAGAACGGACGAAAGAGTTCACCGGTCACATTGGTCAACAGATCTTAGAAATGGGACGATAATAGCAATGGAAGCACCTGTAGTACTGCAAACCGCGTAATAGCTTGAAGGAATTAAAAATAGAGTAAATGTGCGTCAAATTTATCACAAACAATATCATGCTACGTTACTTTGTACGACACTTGTGTGTTATGTTTTCATTACCAAATAATACACAGAAAATGATCACTTTGTAAAATTTGTCTGTCACAAAATTTGTTTGAACTCTCTAATGTGTATTTGCTGTTTTGTTGAAGGCGCTTAATGTTATAAAAGTATACTGTTTTATATAAAGGCCGGTAGTGAATTTCCGAATGCAAATATGTTTTGGGGCTTCCGGTATGTGAATAAAAATGACAGATGTCATACAACCACGATTAGGTAAGTTGCGTTGTATTTCAAGTCCTCGTATTTAGTTATTAATGGTTAAATTCCGTTACAGGCCATATAACATCGTTCTTCTATATTCTATACTGTTTTAATTCATTTCTACAATCGTTAAAGTTATGACAATTTGTTGCGATGTTTGTAATTGTTTCTTAATATTTCACGCACAAAACATACTTCAATATATTTTAGTATTTGCAACACCGTCAATAAAAGTATTCAAAGAATTTATTGTTTCGTTTTTAGTACCACTGTCGTACAAAAGTGAAAGTACTTTGAGCTTATTGGTGAATCTGGCTTGAAGTTACAAATCAGCCAATCAAACGCGTGACCTCGCATTAGACGTAAAAGATTTAACTTTTTAAGTGACATGTCAAGTTGAGCTAGCGCACATACAGGCCATACAGCCGGAAGTGAACATATGTACGACAAGTGACAATAAGAAAAGTTCTATAAATGTTTTGACCTTATTTAAACAATTTATTACTCGCAACCATCACTAAAATATGTTAAAATTATGTTTAGTGTTTCTTATATTCATCGCAAGAGGTATAATTTGTTTATTTCCATGTTAAGTTAATATTGTAATGTTACTTTCTCTTGCCAGTTTTGTCCCAGCATTAAGTTGTATCCTAAAGCTATTCTTTATTAATTTCAGATTGTATCTCGCAAGATGACGAAGGCCCGTACAAAGGAAAGCGCATAGGAAAGCTAAATTCATATCACCACCAGGTACTATTAATTTTAAAGTTGTACACAATATCGCTTAAATATTAAAATGTAGACAATAGTACTGTTTCAGCCTTGTGTGAACTTGTCACTAATGATACGTTTACAATCACTTGCGTCGAAAACGTCCGGTCCTTGATTACTCATAGGTATATAAGCCTAAAACTAAACTTGATATTTAATGGTTAAACTAGTTTTTTAAACTAAGTAAATAATGAGTTTGGCTGTCCATCTGTACATTGTTTGTGTTACACTTTTAATAATTAGTTCAATCTGTATTGTTTTTCATGCTCGCTTATACCCTGTATGTAAGTACCTTTGTGCTAAGATATTGCAACACATGTATAGTAACTACACCATTTCTATTACTATTGTGAAGCAGTCTACAAGTTTTGTAATAACCCCAAACAAGACAAAGGTTGGTCGCAGTTTAAACATTTGAAAAAGATACCCATTTAAACATAAAAGTAGACGAACATTATATACATTTATTATTTGTTTCATTTATTACTAGTGAAACCTGACAGACATTGTCCTGTCTGTCTATATATACCTATAATATACATAATGAAATAATAGGTGCAATGGTTCTGGAGATTACCTTCCAAATACACACAAACTCAATAAATTTCACCCTTTTCTGAATATTAGAATTGAGATTAAATGGCTATCTGAGCATTGTAACAATTTATGCCATCCCTAATGGCATTTCATACTCGTATCAGTAACATGTGTGCGTGTGGGTAGCTGCAGCAGCTTAACTCCAGATGGACTGAAAGATCACTTCCATTCCTTTAAAAAATTACATAGAGGTCCAAAGCATTTGCTAAGACACTGACACCAATCTTCTAATTTAATATGTATTATAAAAAAATAATTTTCTAGGTGTCAGGAGAAGTTTATGCTGTCGATGACTGGACAATCTTACTGGTGGATTTCAACTATGACGGCACTGGAGATGACACATTCTTTTGGGCCGGAGACTCGGGGAGGCCTGGTCCTATGGGCTTCATAGTGCCAGACCAGCACGGCAAGTAAGTGTAGTATTTACTAGTATCTGAAGGCGGGATGAAGGCACCGTAGCTGCATGCAGTGAACACATAGTTGCTCTCTTATAACACTACATACATACTCAATTTGTTCTATGACGCAGCACATTGCCATCACACGACGTCGACGCCCTGTAGCCGGGCGGGGGACCGCAGCGGCCCGGCCTACTGCGCGATTACTTCCCTTCTCTCGAAGGTGATGGAGGGCATCATCAATATACATATGAGAA
>DWHE01000474.1:0-10292 GCA_018247495.1 Satarupa nymphalis | reverse complement strand
TGATCCAACTTGAGAGATAGGATAGTTTATATCTCAATTTATTGTCGCAATATTTTTTATTGCAAATTATTTGTTTATTATATGACAAAGAGTTATAATTATCTGTGAGTTCCATAAGATTCTAATAGATAGCGGTGTAGGTAATTTATCGGGTGGTTTGAGTAAGTATCCAATAGATGGCGCTATGTTAAAAGCACAAATATATGTAGGTGATGCGAAGTTCACCAGATCATCTAGTGTCATATAATAAGTACTTTACTTATTGGTTCCGCCGAGACAGTAAATACACCACACCTTAAATCCATTACCATATTGTCACATGACAGGTTCATTGATAGACGTTCGCATGTAGCATGATAATTTTTTGCGCCGACTAATGGCCACACAATGAAAGCTTGATATTTACATAAAGTCATGACGTCAATTGAACACATTTTTTTGCGTCTCGCACATGTAAGCCACATGGAGACCGGTGCCTTGTACAGACAACTTGATCGGGGTCATTGGCATGACATCATATAGTTATAAAATCAAAACAGAACTGTTTTTCTAACTGTATAAGTCTAAATAGATTCAGACCTAAGGTTATTTGGCGTCTACTAAGTAGTACTTTCTGAAGAGAAATTTACTGTATGTAGCACCAAACCTATTTATATCAAGCTACTATTGAGCTTTGAGTTTCTGTTTGAAAGGTGCTCACACGCTAAAGATATACGAGGTGACTAACTTAGTCATAGGGGTAGCAACACAGCTCTGTCTAGGTATAGGAAATTTGTATGTTGCTTACATTTACTTTAGTCATGTTCAATTAACAACAGACGTTTGTTAATGTTATCTATAAAAAAATGGAAGTTTCTAACACTTCTGATTCAACTCAAACGAGACAAGTCGTAGATAGTACACGACATTTTTCGACCGTGATAGTATATATACTTATGATAAATAATGGTACTCTTGGGATCCAATTAGCCTTAATATAAAAGCGATTCGACGTTATAATACGAATTGTCTTGACAAGACGATTGCGACCTTGAAATTTTTTTCTGGTAAATAAATAAAGACTACGAATTTTTAGGCGCTTCATAGTCTTTTATATTTCAGTTAATTTCACCGTTTACGTTGTTAATAAATAAGCTTACTTACATTTGAAGTTACTGCATTCTTTTTCCTTCTTAAAGTACACTACGAATTCATTTGTTAAAATCATTTGGCAATTGTCTGAAATTTGTCTATTGCCATTGTCTCGCCGCCCTGTTTTTTTTTAAATCTATATCATTGTAATAGACTTAAAAAAAAGTAATTTAAATTAATTTCTGTATTCACGACTTCATTGTAATTAATTCTGCTTAGCCTTTTAACAATATATCGATAGTACGCTATTAGCGCGATATGTCAAATTAATTCAATGAAATTACAAATTCCAGGTGGTACTACAACCATCAGAAGCGGGCATTGTAACCGAACAACTAGTGCATTGCCTCGGGCTCCGTTGGGACGCGGCAGACTGGGAAGCACTGGGCACTTCCATTGGACACTTCAAATGGGCAGCTTTCCTAGCCGTGCTCGAGGCGAAGTATTGTTGCGACCAACAGATACACTCTGAGGCGCTAGTGGAGGCAGTCGATGAAATCTACGATGTCTTTATTGAGGATATTATTAAGAAGGTTTGACTCATTTTGACCTTTAAGAACAACAAGACCTTTAAGAACTTTTAAGCATTTCCCTTAAATTATTTCAATTTGACTTACAATGTAACCTTTCTATCACGTAAAAAAATGTAATTATTATTTGTGCAGTGTTGAAAATTACTATAAAACAATTCTATAAATCATTGATTTGCTTTTGTAATATTTAAATAAGCGGAGCAATGTTCCAAAATTATTTATTAACTTGTGACATTCAAAAACCAGATAAAAAAAGAGCTGCCAGATGTAAAGTGTCCTTTCTTATCGTCATCAACTTTCAGGGTTACCTATTCAAACGGGGATATCTACTTCCCACGATGCGAGAGTATTGGTGTGTGTTGCAACCTTGTGCCCTCACGTATTATAAGAGTTCGTCACAGAAGGATCAGTGCGGCAGAATTACTATTGACGAGTATTGCTCGGTAGAGTCGGCAGCTGGTGAAGGCAAGATACAGAGGTTTCAGCTAATCACGCCCGAAAGAACGTTTGAGTTTGGCACCCAGGATCACAAGTAAGATTGCGTTGCTATCATATCTATTTAGATAAGCTTTTTGGAATCTAATACAAAAACAATAAGAAGAGATCCTACCTCTTTTGATCACGAAAATAAACCACATGTAAATTGATTTTTCAAAATAACCCAACGTCCTTATTTGTTGCAAACATTTCTCGATGGGTAGCTGTAACAATTTGCGATTAGATGGCCATTCTGTCTGTTTTCTGGGTTTGTGGAGCTTAAAAATAGGACAAGCCCGTTTCCTACAAATTTGCTCTACGCTCTTGCTAGATTTGTAAATAATATCAGTTATTAATTTTTTCAGAAGCCGACTACAATGGGTATCTGCTCTAAGACAGGCAGCGGCAGTCTCGGGTGGAGCAGAAGGCTATCAGAGGAGGGCGCGCGCGGGGCGTCGGGGGGCGGGTGCAAGGAGGGAGAAGGAGGCTCGAGAAACAAAGGCGCGGCTACAGCATGAGGTGCGCGCCAGGCTCGCAGCGGAGGCACAAGCACAGGTAGTGTATAAGTACTTCGATAGATCGTAGAACTGTTAATGAAATGGTAATTGCACTGCAACTATTACAATTATTCACAGGAACTAGCAGAATTAGCACAACAAGACAACAAAAAATTAGAGGAATTAAAAAACGCCCAAGCAGAATTAGAAAGACTATTGCAAGAAGAAACTCAAGCGAAGAGAGATGAGGAAATCGTAAGAGCACTCCAGGCCAGGTAAAATTTATAATAACTGTTATTAAATTGAATGCCGACGACTAAGTTTTAGTATAACGGATACCGTATCGATAATAACTGTATGTTTGTAATGACAGAGTTCTGGCAGAAGAATGGGAGAGACGAGAAGAATTAGAAAGACTCCAAGAAGAGCAAAACCGTATGTTAGAAGAGGAAAGGCTGAAGAGAAAACAGTTCGAGACATTGCAGGCGGAAAAGGAAACTCAATACAGAGGTGAGTACAATTTTTAAAGACGTTTTAAAAATACACATTTTATAATAAACTGTATCTATTTGTTTTTACTCATTCTAAATGTAGTTGCGTTAAATTAGGGACTGTGAATGAAATCGTAGGCTAGAGCTAGTACTATAGAAAAAAAAACAATCTTATTTATATTAAACGAATATTACAGAAGCTGAAAAACGTTTAAAGGAACTAGAGGAAGAAAAACAAAGACTAGATGATGAATTAAAAGCAGCACAACAGAAGATTTCTAAGACTGAACATACCGCACAAGCGTTGCACGTGCAACTAAGGGTAAGTGTCGTGAATCAGAGCTAATATAATTTGTGAATATAGCCTGAACATAGCCAAAGCTTTATAGTCCAAGATTCTAAAGCGGGATTACGAATTCCATTTAACAAATTTTGTCTTTATCGCAAGAACAATAAACTACACGGAAAATGTTTCAGGATCTAAATCCGATTCTACGCAATGGCGAGAGAGCTCGGCGCGCCATCTCCTTTGTGCCCACGACCAAGAGTTCCTCCGACACTCTCATCGACATTAAGGCAATCAGGCACTTGAAGGTCTTGGACGATGACGAGAAACTATGAAGGTTTTATTTTAATAGCATATATTTTAATGCAACGATGAGCCTGATAATGGCAGCGATTTTTTAGCGACTTAGAAATATTTAAGGAAAGATGTTACAGATTGATTTTTACAGAAACACAGGTGCCTTTATTACCTAAGAATTTGATTTTATACTGGATTTCAATTCGGTTCCAAATGTTGAGTTTAAACGATTTTGAAAGAAAAAAAACTACAAAAATGCTTTAACACTTCAATTTTAAAATCATCGCATATAGATATGTATTTAAAACTGAATAGAGATTACATGCTAGTTGCTTTTCAATGTATTTCATGAATAGTAAATGCTTGTTGAAATATAGACAAGATTATTTAGTGGAATGTTACTTATTTAAATGTAGTGATCAATTTAGAAATCTTAAAAACATGACAAGATTTTTGTAAATAAATAAATAGTATTCAGTTTTAAAGTTTACCATAAGATATACAGCTTTATTGCATTTACCGTGCCTGAAATAAAATATATGTATGTCAAAATATATGAGGAAGAGGGAAAGAATATTATTTTATTAATGTTTAATGATGAGAAACAATTTAAAATGTACGGTACATATAGTACATCTACAGCAAAACTTTCCCTAACATATTATATTTTACAATTTAAATGTAAAATGACTGTTTAGACAAATTATTTGGCCAATTGATAAGTGTTATGAATAAAAAATATAATAAAACGCGTACAAAAACATTTTTTTTTATTTCTTTCCTGTCTTCTTCTCTGCTGCGGCGGCCGCCATTTGCATTTTCTTCTGTAACTTTTTCAGCTGTAAAACAAAATGGACGAATAATGATGGACGTTGGGATATAGGAAAGTGAAACGAAGGATTCTAAGGCAGCTTCTACAATGATAAGGATCCAATAAAATTCTTGCGCTGAATGTGTAACAGTGTTTTATTTAAAAAAAATAGTATTTAGGCTTTCTTCTTCCCCTTTTTACCTTTTCCTTTTTGCTGCATGCAATAAACACACAATTTTTAACATCTTAGACTGATAAATTCAGATACTTTTTAAAACTAGTAACGTAAATACTCTTATGCCCTATCACTATCTTAGCTATAACATATCTTGTATAATTTATTTATTTGTGAAGTTTAATTTATAGATGTTGCGAAATTTAATTCATATCTATAATGAGAACATAAGAAACCTTTCAATTATATTCTCTCATACTGTATATGATTAAATCATATTATTTTCTTTTTAAGGCGCTCACCCTTTTCTTTTCCGCTCGGTTCGCTAGCACCTCACGCCAAGCGTTCTGGATAACCCTCGCGGCGTGCTCCAATAGGAACTTGTTCATCTTCTCCGTCATCTCCCTGTGATATTCTTCTTCTCTTTCTGCCATCAACGGTATGTATTCCTTATCTTGCTCTGCTAATTTTGCCTGACATTAAGAAAGTATTTATGTGTGGTTATAATTATTACGTAAAACTAAGTTTGTTACAAGCATAAATGTCATGGCGAGCCCTATAACCGCAAACAATTTTTTAAAACTGCTATAAACTTTGCGAACGGGCGTGAGTTCACTGGTGTCAAGTGATCACTGTAGTTTTATATAACCTCAAATTGGACGATTTTCCAGTTCTAGCTATAACCTTCAGCGTCCAGATACTCACATTATCACCACCAAATTTGACTATTTTCATTACAAGTCTATAACACGTATGAAGCTACTTTTGTAAACGTAGTTGAAACAATGTACATTCAAGCATCAAGGCTTCGAGCGACATATTATATCCATACCCATTTTGTTTTACTGAAATTTTACCTAATTACAGCAACAACGGTTTGCTACACTAACGGCGAACATGAAGCTTATTCAGCTAGAGCACTCTAAAAAAATGAATGAAACTAAAATGCACCTCTAAATCTTCGCATTTCCGTAATTCGTCGTCGTATTTCTCCGTAAACTCATCAAGTTCCAACTGTTTGTCACCCATTTCCATGTCGTACTTTTGTAGCCACGACAGCAGCTGTGTTTCCACTTTGAACCTAATATTTAAATGAGGTAATTTATAGTAAACAATGTTATAAACGTTAGTTAAATTAGGAAATATTTTAGGACTACTCATATGTTGTCTATTTCAATATTTTGGGTACTTCTTTTAAAGTTCATATTAAATTCTTCTAAGCCAAATTTTAACGTTATTTTCGAGATATGTACTCGTAGTTACGTATTATTACTATATATTAAATTTACAGTGAAGAAAATTAGGAAAATAATTTCATTATAATTGTTTAAATTTGAATTGTTTTCGACTTAATATAGAAAACGTTATTGTGAACATTATAATTAAAAGCTTTTGTATTTCAAAAGTTTTTGATCTCGATGAATCTAAAAAACTAGATATTATTTTCCATTTACCTCCGCGCTCTTTGATTCTTTTCTTCTATTAGGTGTGAATGAAGAGTATTCTCGTAGCCTTCTCGAGATTCCACCTCTTCTTCCTTTAGCATTTCATTCTTTACGAGATGAGCACGTGTAGCCAATACCATCTGTCGGTCGGAATCTAATCTGGAAGGACATATTAAATGCTTTATCCTTGCCTAGAAGTTAATGTGTATTTAATTTTCTTCTGGAAATATACTTTTTAGGGCAACCAACACTTATTTCGCTAATCGCTTAGTGGCAATTTGCAATTCATACAAAGTCAAATTTATCTAGTAACTCTTGCGTGTTTTGCATAAATAAGTAATTTACTCTATAATTTGAAAATAATACATCAAAACCATTTACACTTTTTTCTGTAATTTGACAGTTGCCTCGTGGTTTAGCATTTCTAACTCCTTCTCCAAATTTGCTATTGTCTCGGCTTTTTTCTTCATCGTCTCGTCGAATTTTTCATTTTCATTTTTTAACGTCTCACTGTATTCTACAAAATCAAATATGTTTTAGTGATCTGAGTCAAAGTGATATGAGACCCTAAATGAATAAAGTCGAAAAATGTATTGCTGTTTAGGAATTATAATAGTGATGCTAAATAGAACATGAGTTTTTGTAATTTTGCTTAACATAGCCTACATCTGAGGTTTACTTGTGATACAACGCCACGTAATACTAAATATTTTAACCTACATGGACAGTAGCTCAGCTTCTTTGAACATATTCTCTAAACAATCAAATATAACTGTACAGAAATTTTTAGTGAAGTACAATTGGATAAAATGAGCTTGAAATCCCCCCTTGAAACCCCCTTCAAAGTGAAACAAGACTAACAAGAGTTCCTTCAAAATAAAAACATGTGGCTGTGGTACTGACCCTGTACAAACTAAATAAACCACTGACTGAAAAATAATCTTCATGGTTTTAGTTAGGTAAAAAACTTAAAATACCAAACCTTTGATTTTGTTCAAGAGTTTTTCATTGGACGCCTCCAAATTTCTGTTATTAATCTTGGCGGCTAACTCCTCAGCAGCGGTCGTGGCCATCTGTTTCACCATCAGCTCACGGAAGTGTTCAAAAGTGAGGAGGTAGTCCAGGCTTGGGTTTGAACACTTTTTCTGGATAAGAAGTGATTTGAATGTGCAACGAGTGTTAATTAAATGATTTCTAAGTTGAACTTATACAACTTACCTATGTTGTAGTGTTGTTAATTCAATTCGAATAATGTGCAAACTTCACAATGGATTGGTACACTGGAGAAAACGGAACGCACATAGAAACCGATCAGAGTAAATTTAACGATGATTACAAATTAAAAAACGAAGGTGATGTAATTAACAAATTTTATATCAATATTAAACGGGACATATTATTTAATTGGAAACTAATAAAAAAACTGACATCCAAAACGCTTCTATAGCTCAAGCACTTACTAGATCCACTTCTTTATGTTTTTAAAAAGATAGTAAGAAACATTTTGTTTTATACTCCATTCAGTTGATTCTTTAAGTTATTACGGTTAGCATAAAAATACTTACCATGTTACTCTTAAGTTATAACCACAAGTCATACGAATTGGAGGGATAAATTACTTACGTTTTATTATTACTTACTTACGTTTTAATATAATTTTTTTAAAATACTTTGACGTTCGAGATAATTATTATTTTTGTTGCAACCATTACAGTTTTGGATTGAACTTCGACAGATTTAGCCTCAACCTCCTGATATTACACTTAATATATGTAGTATTACATACTTGAATACATAGTATTGTTAACTGTAAAAACATCTTTGTCTATTTATACACAATTTTAAAAAATGAGTGCAGTGACGTCATAGTTTTGTATTACAAGTCAGGATGAGACTGAAATCCTCGTAGACGTAGAAAAATACATTACTCTTTATCTAAACTCTGCTAACCTTACATGAGAGAAATTTCTGGTTTGTTATTCTAATTCACCATTAACTCAATTGTCGTCAATACATTCGCGTCATTTCATGAAATAATTATGAAAAGACTTACGTCACTCGATAGTTGATACTCCGATTTCATCTATAATCAGAATGGAAAACTAATTGTAATTACTTTCAATAAACATTGTACATGATTGTGTTACTTAGTGCTAATGGGTGGTGTATCATTTAAATTACCAACAACGCATTTGTGCAATCTGCAGTGGATAAAAGTAAATAAAATACCCATTATAACTATTAGATCATACGCTGCTACTGCCGGACAAAAACTCCGAACAAGTCCGTTCACATATTTTTTTATCGATATAAGAGTAGCAAACACGCATACAGTTCACTTGGTGTTAAATGATCTCTGCAGCCCATGACAACTGTAAGCAAACTGGAATTGGACTATTATCCGTTTCGAGATCGGTCACAGCTGCGTTACTACTCCTGAGAACCAAGTCGGTCGCCTTATTTATCTAAAACGTGCCGGCACGCACAACATTCAAGCTGAAACACAACTCGCAAAAGATGCTTGGTAACAGTAATAGATGTGGTAGTGTTACCGCCCCGAGCAAATCTAGAAAGGTTCATTCTATATTGCATTAGGTCTTGCTAACCTTTTTGATACTTGTCAATATCATTCATACGGTAAACTCTTTTTTGGACGATCTCTACTCATTTTGGAAATTTTACGGATCATTCTATTATTATGTTTGCACGATGCGGTGGTCCAGGTGCATAAGAGTGTACCTAATTAACCTAAATATAAATTAAAATATTACCACTTGTATCATGTCCTCAACAACAGGCTTTAGGCCTGGATAACTATGCATGATGTACAATAAGTGACCCAGCTCTGGATTCAAACGGTTCTTCAAGGAGATGTCGCCCTAAAAAGTGACAAAAATGTCGCTCGCTTATAATTTTTTGAATTTCATTTAACGATAACTAGTTAATCGATAAGAACCTGGATTAATAAACCTGGTTAGAAACTGGGTTCTTATCGATTCTCGATAATAGGTTACTATTGTACACAAAGGAAATATTAATATCAAGTTCTGCGGTCTGCATCGAGTTTGTATACGAGTTATATTGTTATTTTTTTTGCTGGTTGTTACAGATTAACTGGTGTTAAATGATCACTACAGCCCAAGCAAAACTGTGACCAACCTCAAGTTGGACCATTATCCAGTTCTAGATCGGACACTGTGGCGTTACTACACCTGAGGACTAAATTGGGCGCCTCATATTTTCTAAGGGCCCTTCTGAATAAAACACAACTTGCAAGTTTTTTTAACAGATCAATTGGTATGGTGGTGTTATTGACATCTGTATAGGTTCTACCACCACTAGCTTGACTTGAGTTGTTTGTAACCGGATTTGTGAAGATCTTGAGAAATGACATCTGCTTGAACCAAAACCCACCGCTTCATATGCCAATAACACTGTTAAAGCTTCATACGTGCCTTCCACCTGGTATTAATGGAACATGTCTCCTCATTTACTAATTTTTACAAAACTGTATGGAACCAGTTTAAGACATGCAAATTTGCTCTTCTGAGTTCGTTCAAATAACTCAAATCACACCTCATTAGACTAATGATATTTTGTAAGTGGGATGAAAAAGACAAAAAGGAAATGACAGTAGGAGAAGTCTATTTTCCCTTTCTTCTAAGATACTTACAGCTTTAATGTCATCCATGGCAGCCATGTTAAGTAAGCTCGTAGAGAACAATGGATTGTCGTACTGCTCGAATATGAAGATGAGGTCTTCCATGTGCTGTGCCGAGAGTATCGAGCTGAGCGTTCTGTACTCCTGCACGAGGTTCGGCAGGCACAGCGCCAATTTTGTTTTGTAGATGGCTTCGTCAAGAATCTTTGTGATACGCTCCGCTTGGATATGGCATTCCAGGTCTATGGGCGATGCGGCTGGAATAAAATTTAATCAGCTTGTCGGATCAAAAGGGCTGTTGGCTTCGTACCATCAAAAGTTATTTTTAGGTTTTTTCTACATTTTTATTGATATAAGAGTAGCATGCAATTCACCTGGTGTTAAGTGAACTTAGCTGTCTATGATTACTGTAAAAGATCTCTAATTGGACTAGTATTCATTTCGAGATCGGTCACAGCTGCGTTGCTACTCCTGACAACTAAGTTTAT
>DWHE01000473.1:0-10297 GCA_018247495.1 Satarupa nymphalis | reverse complement strand
CTTTAACACTTTAATAAAAACGTACATTACATAACGAACAAATTAACTGTCATTTAGTTATTACATCTTCAATCTTTGAAGAGGAATTAATTATTAATAACATTTTTATTTTTATGTACGTCACACGATTTTATTTTCAATCGCGTATAGATTTTTGATGTTGATTGATTCGAGTTTCGCAGTGACAGAGGGATGTAGATATCAATCAAATCGAATTTGCATATACTATAACATATTCGTATCTATGTAAATAAGTTAGTCTTTTGTTTTTACGAATATGTGCTCGTTGGCAGCGAATGCGACCGTCGAACCAATGATCCCGGGTTCGATTCCATGTTGGATCAAACATTCGTGTGACTTTGGAATATTGTTACATTTGTAATATATTAATTTTCATCAACATAGTATTTGTCACTAAATGTGTCTCCTCGGATGTTGCGATTTTTTATTGGCATATTATATAAACGGGCATCACCTGGTTTTAAGTGATCACTGCAGCCCATGACAACTGTAACCAACCTGAAATTGTACGATTGTCTTGTTCGGGGTCGGTCACCGCTGCGTTGCTGCCCAAGGATAAGGTTGGTGGCCTCATTTATCCAAAGCGGACCAGCACCCACACCATTTAAATTGAAGCACAACTCGCCAGAGATGTTTCACAATAGAATTCGGTGCGGTGGTGGTACCGACCCGGTCGAACCTGGATAGGTTCTACCACCACTAAAGTCAGTGTTTGCAAATGTTGTAAGTAACAAGTCCACTCCACCCACGACACAAATAACAATAGAAAAAGATCTACAAATTACATATTTTAAGAACATGCAAGGGTTGGCAGAAATGTTATCAACAAAAAGCTGTTAGAAAGATAAGGATATAATATCAGCGATGTTCGCGGAAATGTGTCTTCCAGGATTGATTGAAACAATTAATATTGTCGTCAATATCAATAATATAAACAATGAAGTAATATTACTTAACTAAGCTTACCTCATCTACCTTATTGTGCCGGAAACAATGATACCATACTAGCCTACAGCGACAGCTGATGAAAGCTTATTATTACTTACGAAATTGCTTTTTGTCCTGGATTTATCATTGGAAATTCCCGATTTACCATCGGAACATACTATGACATCGACATTTTTTCTGCGACAAATCCTTATACTGTACGTTGTACAAACAATACTTTCGATTATCTCGCATCCCCTATTGGCAATTCGTCGTAACGGTAAATACGCATCAAAAAGCCTCCCATCAGAAAAGACAATACTAACCTCTCAGTCAAAGGTAACGAAAGAAAGCGACGAATCTAATAAACGAGCCGCGTATCTATTCCGTTTGCGGTACGACCATCCTAATACGAGCTCCTTGGGTTACGGGTATTGTCCCCACGTCGCCTTCGCAGCGTACGAGTTGCGGGGATCGCGGTAGGTCTAACCGCGCTGGCACTAATACTTGTCCAATTCTCCGAAATGGAAGGGTACACCCCAGGGACGCGACGGTCTCACAATAGACCTTCCCGAATGGGGGCCATTAATTCGCATCTTTGTTTTATAAAGCCCTATGTGACACGAATCGACGTTACGAAAGCTCATTTAACGATAATTCAACGTTAAAATGTTTTTAGACACCGTTTAAGCTCTTCACCCTTTTTTTGGGGTAATCGAATCAAAATGGGAGATCCTAAAAGCCCATTCAGTTGGACACGAGGCTTAATGTACTGTCCGGGTGTGTAATGCTCGATATAAATCAAATGTTAATCTCATCAAGATTGTTTATCAAACGCTTTAACTGGATGGCTTTTTGAGAATTTAATTTTTATATCAGGTCGTACATTTTTATTGGCTTGTAAATTATATCGAGAAATACTTACGGGAACCGTATTATTAATTTATATAGCCATCGTAGTCCCAAAATTCGCTATACCCCTCGAATCGGCAACTTCCTTTGAATCACATCCATCAATACTTTACAGAAGATCAGCTTTGTAGTTCTTTAGAGCAACGACTTGTTTAGTCAATACTGCAGTCTCGAATTTGATTTCTAAGGCTGGCAGATATTTATTTAGCACAGAAATTTGTACTTTGGTCTTGGAAGTTAATATGTTGTTTTCTCTACGTGTTCGCCACAAGCAACACAGGGTAGCTACAGCGGGGTTGTGATGTAAAAGTGATTGTGTTTATTTATGTTATGAATGGACATTTATTATTTTAAATATTCCATTATTTATGCCACTGTTTCATCGTTATAAATAAGCTTTCACTAATGATATTAAACATTATGCTTTCATTTATAATATTGAGTCGCTTGATGGCAAATACTGTTGCTGAAACTCGTTGCTAATTATCAGCTATAGTTGTTATAATGACATGAGAATTATTAGTTCACAGAATTTTAAGCATATTGCACTGTTTCATGGAAATGTCTCAGGGCGTCCGTATATGTACCCTTGTATAACACGACCGCATTCTATTCCTGCATGTCAGAATTTCCATTCTATCCATCCCTAATGTATGCACTGAGATACCTAATATGCAAACCGGGTACGCGATTCATTGTACCTTTATGCCATTGTACCGTTGTACCCCGGGGTACGTGTACTCTGAGCCTGTTCACTCAACGCGCGAACCGTTTACATGAAATAAATTGCAGTCGCGTACGTTGCTATTTTTCTTTTGTTTTCATTAAACTTGAGCACGGATCGCATCTTTACCAAGAACATTATTTCGCAGACTTCGTTACTCACTGTACTTGATTATTCGAAGATTTATTTGAGGTGAAATTTATGTACAGTTGGGTATTTGATAATATAGTGAAATATCAAAAAGAACTTTAAAACATTCTTCTTAAACATTTACGCCCTCGTACTAGATCTCTACGCAATATGCCAGACCTGAAATACCCAACACGCGAAGACAAACGTTAATCTGTCAGAAAATGGTACGTGCCGGAACACGGTAGAGATTCGAACCGGAAACCGTTGATTTTGCAAACAAATTCAATTCCAACTTAACCACAGAGCCGCTTATAAAAAACAATTGTTACAAAATGTCTCTTACATAAACAAACACAGCTCAATATACACTCGTAATACCAACACATTCACTATAAGTCTGTTAACTGAAAAATACATTACATCCACGAACAATGCCATTCTGGCTTGCCTGTATTCGTTTTTTTTTATTAGCCCAGCGAACGGATCAGTCCAATGTTCGGGGATTTACGACTGTTTGCGGGACAACGAATCTGTTCGTACTCAAACCCTACATAAGGGCATAAAATCTCAACTATCGGGCGCCCCAATAAAAATTTTCCGATTTATTCTCTCTCACCGAATGACCTCTTCGACGAGAATGGCCTCGTTTCCGAACTTTAATTGCCGATGATATTGATTTGAGGTTGCATGTTTCAGTATAAATAGGAATACGAGTACCTTCGAGGATGATGAAGAAAATTGAAGTAATTGGGAAAACATGTTATACAAATTGTAACTAGTAAAGCAAACTATCCAGCTTTTTCCATAGAAGTATCATCCTACAACTGCTGTTTGTTTGGGCGCCCGCACGAACTGGATATCTGCGTCGATAAACTTGGTCACCCTAATGTGACGGTTCTTGAACAGGACGATTTGAGATTTGTTACAGGAGTCATTGTTACAGAAGTCTCCTATCACCAGTTGAACTGCAAGCCCGTTTGCTGCGCTAACACGCGTAACTAACTAACACTAACTATAAATACTAACTTACCACATAACACTAAGACGTCTCACGTCCATAACATTAAATGTCTATAAAGGGACTTTCAAGAAGAAATAGTGGGGAATATCGAGCAGGATATAAATGAACCCGTTCCCGCACTAACCGATAATTGGGCACACTTGTAGACCGGTCCGGGTCGTGGTGCCATTTTGTGCAATCTGTCGCAGCGACGGCGGGTTCTATTGCCGAATTTATGAGCTATTCCGATGTAAGTGCTTTTCTTCTCTCTGAATTGATACGTCGATATGGTGCTTACGTGACTGCATAGAAGGCTTTTAATGCCGTGACGCGGTTGCAGCGTATTGATGTGATGAATGTTGATTCTAGCAGAGTTAGTCACTTTAATAATATCAAACTAGTTAGTCTATTTTTTTTCGAAGAACTAAATTTAAATTGCATTATTAGACTTTTAATTGTTTTTAGCGATATTCTGATAGTTTATTTAGTATGTTAGTATATTTTTTTCAACTACAACAAAAGTTATCACTTTTGTAATTTTAGTATGGTTATAATTTTACTATTCAAAATGTAAAAAAAAATACCTATATAATACTTTAGCTATCACGTGCTTTTGAGCGAACAGAAAGCAATGAAGCAGCCCATAAACAAAGCTCGGATCACGATATAAAATGGGTGCGATTATACAGTCGTTCAGAAGTCAAAGCTCACAGCATTACGTCCCTCGTAATGGCCTAAAAATGGCCGCTGCAAAATTAAACTAAGCCGTAGAACCAGCACTGCCATCCAGTCCTTTATATGGCTTTTTGCATCGATACGGGCCGAAATTTAACATTTACGACTGGCCCGTTATATTTTTATAGGCACCCCATAAAATAACTTTTCCGAATACATTAGAGCGAACGTTTGCTTCTGAGCAATATTTTTAACCTTTATTGGTCATTTACATAAGCCCCTACTGTATAAGATGTTTTTCTTGCAAACTTTGTACTCGGTGTGAATCGTTTCTTATTGCTTGTACGCTTATTTCACAATTTGGTTCGAATCAAGACATCTCATTATTATAGATTTTTATCAATCTCATCACATGTCCGTTTATTGGTTTGTGCCTACTAAATCCATTTTCCATGAAATGAACGTTTTACATTTAGGTACATAGCGGACAATAATAGGTTGTCAAAAATCAAATTTATTTAATTAAAACTAGACAAATTCGTAGCTTGATATTTATCGTCGTGATATTTAAAATTAGCAAATTATTTGGTCCAGCCGGTTTGAAGAAATAATAGAATATTAAAACTTTTTTAAAGTAATTCTATCGATAAATGAACATTAAAAAATTCGCATGATTATGGTGAATGAGTACTTACAACAGCAAATCAGTATTACTAGGCATAATTACGCGCGAAACATTGATAGTGTATCGTCTAGACTATGTAATTTTAAAACCACGCTTCGGCCAGAATCAAAAAGCAATGGTTATTAATATCCTACTTGAATACGTTATATTATTATTCATGTCTACTATACTTTATACGCACATCGATTAATCAAATCCCAAACATTTTCGCGTTGTTTTGATTAGTTGCCGCCACAACCTCGTTGCGAGTAGCGATCATGCCCCTCATGACTAAGGACTACGCAGAGGTCTAAAACTAGTTGAGCTATCTCGAATTAAAAGCTTTAACCCCGCTTTAGTTACAATAAAGAATTCATTTTTAATTATCTCATATTGAAAACTAAATGTAAACGAGGAGCGGGTGATGAGACAGCCACGGGTACATTTGAATTTATCCCGTTTATTAATCCCGTGGTGTAATCTCCCCTGAATATTTACACACAGCATGCTATCATCCACATTCTTTAAATTCCAAAGTAGATGGAACACTTTTCGTCTTTATTCTTTATAAGTAAGTAGGTATTATAATAACTACGTATAAAGAAATTATGTTATTAGATCCCGAGTTGCCAGCTATATCTCACTTATCTCCGGGAGCCATAACTCGGTCTGCGTTACTCGCTACTCTAGGAACTCCCTGAAGACCAGTAGCTACTTTTTATTCATGATGCCAGAAGAATCGAACTCTTTACGATACTACTAACCCAGAAGCCCCGTTTTTAACAGAGTAACGTTAGACGCTAGCCTGTATATACAAATGTGGTTTACGTTAATCTGATGAATATTGATTCGGTATGAAGAATGATCTCGCTTAGTCGTCTAGTAACGAAGCATGTGAAGACAGCCTTATCATAAGGTCAGCTTTTGTGCATTTGCTACATGGGATCCATCCCGAAAACGAAAGCGTAGTTGCTCGGCGTCGTTAAAAATAAACAATTCATTTTTAACTATTTAAAAAAATATAAATAAATATGAAATAAATATTATAAATAAATAAATATTCGCATTCAAAAGAAAAGTTAAAAAAACAAGAGACTGGCGATGACGCGACCGCAACCACATTTCAACTTGTAATTAACCCCGTTGAAATTATTATGTGGTCGCTAACAAAAGGGACGTTAATAACAAATTCTAATCAAACATAACTTTGTGCAGAATTGTACTTAATATCACGTCTAATGCACTCACACCTCCGCAACAGGATCGCCTATGTCGCGGGTGGCGAGAATACAAAGGTAATACTCACTAACACCTAAAACCAGAGAACTAACATTCATTTGGTACATTAATGTTTGCTTTAGCCGGGAATCGCACCCGCGTTTAATGGTTCGGCGGATAATTTCACTACCAATATCAAGTGTAACTTTGTGATGTGTGTAATATCGTATTTGATTATATTTTTAGTTCTACATTATTACGGTGAACAAATATTATCATTATACGATGTTAGTTAAACTGGTTACACTTCGCTGTGGCTCAATCTAACGTGAACTTAATGGAAAAGTAAATAAGAGTATTCCAGCGCATATTATTCACTGAGAAAACATTCAATTCAACATCCTGCCTTACGTGGAACTAGCGCTATAATGTGGAATGAAAGGAAATTATAAAAACGAGTTTTTCCACAGAATATCATTTTTTATTATGAAATTACTAGTAGAAAAGCTAACACAGTCACATGGATCATTTGATGGTAAATGGTCATCGCCATTAATAAAGACAGATTCAAAATTCACTGCTTTGTTACACCGTCTTTGTCAGGTAGCTCTTTTCACACCGTTCTTTATGAAACTCATATCCGCTCCGTAAGAATGTCAAGAAGCTGATTCCGCAACCTCCATTTCATACCATGATCATGGAAACTTTATAAAGGCATCAAACAATCCTTCGGAGCACTTATCAGAAAGACAGATTTATTTAACTAATAAGCGTGAACAAACTACATTAAACATTGTTGTTTTAGAAATAAAAGACACAGACCTAAACGAAGATCCCAATCTATTGACACATAGGTAAGTTGAAATAAACCCAAAACCAATTGACGTTTATGACATGATATTCGAGCACGGACCATTGAGTCCCCAATGATATTATTTGGCAATCCAAGTTAATTTAATATATGCCTCACTAGATGTGTAACCAAGCGTGGTGATTGCCAGACAATGGAATATAGATTCTATTATAATACGCTGAGGACTGAATATACTATATGTGTGTGTCGCGAGCTCGTAAGGCAGGAAAATTCGGGAAAATTTGATTTATTCTTGGCAGTGTGTCAAGTAGCGTATTCGGATGTGGAATATAGGAGATGATAAATCTATATGCGAGCATATTGAGAGGGACCTAACTCCTCAGTCCATTACAATGAGCGATACTGAGACCTCTTTTGGGGAATTCAGTAGAGATCATTAGCGATCGAGGTTTTGCCGAAAATACGTATCCATACTAACATTAATGCGACAGTAATTTTTTACGCTGTCATAGCTAAACTACTGTAGTGATCTCGATGAGATTTTGCATGCATTTAGCTGTAAACTAGTAATTTGTAAAGAAAATGATCTTAATAACGTAGTTGATACTATCATGCGTTATTTTGCTTAAGCCCATCCGCGTAACAATCCGCGAGTTGTATGATGGTATATTTTTCGAGCAACATGCACCACCATCCATCCCAAAAAGTTTCATTGCGATGAAGTTAAGTCTCATTGATTTTAATAACGATTGCGAAGCTCGCTGAAAAAAACTTAGAAAATGTTTCTGTTTGCATTTGAACGTTAGGGTTGGTAAAACTCATTCAAGTTCGACAATCTTGGTACCACTAAACCCACTACGACCTTACTCCGAAGAAGTAGCTAAATAGCTGTGACCAACCTTGAGCATTATGATCTAACTTAAGGTTCCATACTATTGACAGCGACCAACTAACACCGTGTGAACCCCGTTCCCGTTCTATCTCCTCAATTCGTTTATTCGTCTATCAATGAAAGAAAAAGGAAGCTAAATCTGCATTGGTCATTTGGAAGTAAATAGCTTTACACAAATATTCCCCACGTCGCAGTTTCGCACTGAAGAAACCTACGAGTATTATTCCTGGCTATGGCGGAATCGCGGACGGTATTTGCATATTGTTCGCAGTTGTTTTTGGGAATTACGCTCGTTGAGCTTGTGCAAATATTGTTCAACTGTTCCCGCCGGCATTTATAGAGAAAACACACTGCCGCCTTCGAGTACCGTACCATAATGCGTGACGCCAAAGAAAAAAACTTGAATTTTATTCAAGTAATGTGCGTACAGGATATTTTTATGAGGGTAGAAAACTATCCTATAGTTCACTTGCAATTAAGTGACAATCGTCGCAGTTAAGTGACAACTGTAGTCGTTAAGTGACAACTGTAGTCGTTAAGCAACAACTGTTGTCGTTAAGTGACAACTGTTAGCATTAAGTGACAATTGTAGCTAACCTGAAATTGAAATACCCTGTTCGAGGTTGATTGCAACTACTGCTGAGCTGGTCGCGTATATAAGGTGCGTGACGATAACCACGCCCTTCAAACTGAAATATGGCTTGCAATATTTATTTGATATCTGAAATGTGTGACAGGTTCGACTACCTCAATGGAAACGATTGTGACTGATTGTCTCTACCCATTGTCCATGCGAGTACCGATCGTGCACGGCATTACTTATCAATCTCTTGTTCCAATTCGTCTAGCTAAATAAATATATTTTACAAACTTCAAGGATAACGTCAAGATAATCGAAACAATTTCAATAATTCCGTTCCATCACTTTCCTCAATTTTCTTTTTACCTTGAAGGCAACGTTCCGTGAAAGTTATGACAGAAATAAATATCAAGAATTTTATCCGCCGACATTATTGTCGTCGGAAAGTATTAGTTTTAATCGTCTCGACCCGACCTCGATTATTCATTGCGGCACGTTGCCCGTTCCAACTAATCCTCGTCCATCCCTTACTGGAGGTGTTCCCCTGGATCTTGGTTCCGTATTTTTTTCTCAACGCCAACAAGAGATGAAAACTTCCCGGAAGGCCGACGAAAGTTTCCATGGTCTAATCCCGCCGTAGCCGCGTTAAATTCTCAGTGTACTTTGTTACCGAGTTCGTAGCATATTTTTCAAGCGATCCTGCGAGCTCCATAGTGGATTTAGTGAGGCATTTGTTATCGTTAGTTAGCGAAGTTTGAACGCTATCGACCGTCCGCGTATCTCTAACTCCATAATCGATGGCACTAACAACTTTACAATTCAATCGAGTCCCTCGCATTTCATCTCAGCGTCGTCCGCTTGCCGTGCAATTTCTAAATATGTCAGACTAATGAAAACTCGATTCCCGTACGTGTTTATAAAGAGACACAAGATAGTCCCGAGGTGGAATTACTTTTGGACTTTCGCTGTGAAACAGTTGGAATCCCGGCCGTAACAAAGTTTGGACTGGCCGAAGTCCGGCCATCTAACTTATACATCGACCGTCCGGGTTATTGATACGCGGCCCGTCGGGGACCGAAGGCTTTAGAGCTGCAGATGCCGCACAAACGGACCCAATGCACGCTCACATTCCAATAAATAACTCAGAAAATTGTCTCCACTTATATTGTACACCCCCGATATATCATCCGTACTTTATATCCTGCCGGTACCTTTTCTGTGTCTTGCGTAACTTTGCACCCCGGAAAAGTAATATCGCGCGCAAGTAAACTACAAAAAGCAACTTTGTTTTTATCGGAACACGTTTTTTCCCCCACTCCGTCCATTTTGCGGCTGTTGTCGTCACTCGTTGAATGGTGCCCGTCTCGTGAGGACGTGTGGTATTGATTCACATTTAACATAGTGTGTAGTGTTGAAGAAAGAATATAAACATAAATACAAAAACAAAATATATACAAATATTCTTTATGTTTCTATTTAGTATATTAGACTATTTAAGTTTAAAACTACCATTGCTGTTTTCTATTTAACTCAAAAGTTGAGTAGCAGATAATGTTCCAAGTATTAAGTTCAGCTTTAGTATTGTATTAAACCAATGTGGTCTTCTGTTATTAGCGTCAAATTGAAATCAATTTTTTTCAACACTTCTTAATGCGTTTAACGTTCAATTTAACATAGTTGTTTATTTATCGATAAAGTTCAATTAAGTTAAGAGCACCAAAGCCGGACAGTGAACCAA